>CANNZV010001762.1:0-130547 GCA_947561585.1 Caprella mutica | reverse complement strand
CTTTCCATCGACGGAGAAGCGCATGTGACGCGGGCCACCGCCTGGCACTGAGGCAGCAAAGCCGTGCTTTTCAATGGCCTGCTTCTCAGCATCGACCTTATAGATGACGATCCCATCCATGCCCAGGTCTGGCACAAAGGCGAACCTCCCATCAGGCGAGAAGCCGCACCAGTGAGCGTGTGGACTATTCTGACGATTTCCTACCACCTTGGAGCCTCCCTCATGCTTGTGGATTGTCGCAGGGCCTGCCAGTTTCCCATCAGCTTCTAATCTGAAACATCCGGTAGAACCACCACCGTACTGTGCAGTAAGAAGCAATCTGCCTGAAGGATGTACGCGATGTGGGCTCCGCCGCCATCACCGATAGTCGCCGTGCTAAATTGTGTGAGAGCGCCCTCTTTATCCACGGTATAGCCAACGACTCCTGTGCCATCTGGAGTGTTGGCTACGGCGTAAAGTTTATCTTTGTCTGGATGCAAAGCAAGAAAACCTGGTGAACGAACCTCGGCCGCAAGTGTAGGTGCGCCAAACTCGCCTTTCTCAGAATCAAACCTCGCTTGATAGATCCCCTTTGCCTCACGACCTCCCGTGCCAAAGTAAACCGGAAGTGTCTCGGCATGAGAGACTGCTAGGGAAAGAGCTAGGACTGAGAGCTGAATCTTCATGGGTTATACATACCAAGCCCGGGAAGGCACTCAAGCCAGGATAATCCACCGGATTTCATTTGAATCGATGAAGGCAACTTGCTAAGACCTCAATTATGAAACGCAGATCCTTCTTGAACAAATCCGCCTCGGCAGCCTTCGGTTTCCAAGTCGTATCTAGCCATGTCGTTCGTGCTCAAGATGATGCACCTACTCCGAACAACAAGATTCGAGTAGCAGCGATTGGCTGTGGCGGGCAAGGTGGCGCCGACTTAGGCGGCATGAAGGATGAGGCCATCGTCGCACTTTGTGACGTGGACAAGAAACGCGCGGAGGGGTCCTTCAAAAGGTTTACCGACGCCAAGCGCTTCACCGACTACGGCGAGATGTTCGCCAAGATGGGTGACGAGATCGATGCCGTCCTCGTGGCGACGCCAGATCACACGCATGCAGTGGCTGTGCTAGAAGCAATCAAGCACGGAAAGCACGTCTATTGTGAAAAGCCTCTGGCTCACAGCATCGCTGAAGTTCGCGCCATGCGCAAAGCAGCTAAGGAGAAGAA
Source organism: Caprella mutica (assembly GCA_947561585.1). NCBI lineage: Eukaryota > Metazoa > Arthropoda > Malacostraca > Amphipoda > Caprellidae > Caprella > Caprella mutica. The sequence goes on along the minus strand of CANNZV010001762.1, from coordinate 129,341 downwards.
GGTCATTACCCAAGTTGGTAATCAAGGCCACTCGTCTAATCACATTCGACTATTCTGCGAGATGGTCTGGGACGGGATGATCGGTGAGGTCACAGAAGTCCATGCCGGTTGTGACGCCTTTAAGAATGTCTACTGCCAGATCGACAAGGCGGCCGACTTTCAGAAGGCCCATGACGTGCCAGAGAATTTGGATTGGAACCGTTGGTTAGGCCCACTGCCTGACCGCCCGTATCACCCGAACTACCTTCCTTTCAACTGGCGCGGCTATTCTGCTTTCGGCAGTGGCTGTATCGGGGACTGGGTTTGCCATGTGCTAGACCCGACTTTCTGGGCGCTCGGTTTGAGCATGCCGACGGCGATCACTGCGGAGACGAAGGGCTACGATCCTAAGATTCATTCAGAATTTTATCCTGCTGGCGTGAAGATCACGTTCGAGTTTGCAGCAACCGAGAAGAATGGCCCCATGAAGATCATTTGGCATGACGGTGAGCATGGCATCCCTCGTCCTGAAGTCTTTGAAGGCACGGATCGTAAAGTTGTGGGAACGGGTGCGGTGGTGCACGGTACCGAAGGGGCGATCATGCATGGCTCACACGGAGCAGGAGGTTGCCGCTTGATCCCTGAGGAGCGTATGAAAGATTTCAAACGCCCGGAAGAGACACTCGCACGAGTGCCAGGCGGTCAACATCAGAAGGATTGGCTCTCTGCCATTCGTGAAGGCAAGGAGGCCGGCTCGAACTTTGAGTACGGCGGCGCGCTGAGCGAGATCGGTTTGTTAGGAATGATCGCGATCCAACGTTCTGGCAAACGCCTGGAATGGGACGCCGCGGCCATGAAGTTTACCAATGACGCTCTAGCCAATACGCTAGTGAAACCTCACTTCCGCGAAGGCGTGACGCTCTAACCGGGAGGCCAGTCTAGTGAGCGTCCACCGAGTAGGTGGATGTGCATGTGAGGCACGGTCTCGCCGCCATCTTTGCCGTGATTTACGGCGATGCGGAAGCCTGTGTCCTTCAAGCCCAACTGATCGGCAACAACACCCACTTTCAACAGTAGGTGACCTAACAAAGCCTGGTCCTCCTGTGTCGCCTCCCCCACTCTCGGAATAGGCTTCTTCGGAATGATCAACACATGCACAGGAGCCTGTGGGCTGATGTCTCGGAAAGCTAAGCAGAGATCATCTTCGTAAACGATGTCCGCAGGGATCTCGCGGGCGATGATCTTCTCAAACAGAGTGGGCATGGCCTAGCTAAGCGATCTGGACTTCGACGGCGTGATGCCCTTCCGTGCGCTCACGGATAAATGTTAGCATATCTTGATAGAGCCGCTCGCAGCTTGGTGACCATCGCTTGGCTCCACACAACGTGCGAACCGCTCTACGCAAGCCGCTAGTCGAAATCAGGTGTGTTCCCGTAGCCACCGCTTCATCCAAGCTCTCACCGAGACGCCGAAAGAAATGCAGCTCATAGAACCCGTTCATTTCCGCCTCAGACGCCAACTGCATGAGCGAAATCCGACACGGAGGCACCTGATCGTGCAGGTGAGTGGCGATGTCTTGGAAACCAAGAGCAGACAAGGTGAGGCGCAGTTTATCAAAGAGCTGATTCACCGTGATCACATTGTCTTGGAAACGGTCTCTGAGATAGAGGAACAAACTTTTAACAATGTCAGATGCAAACCACCATCCCTCATGTCCAGCGTCTTCAGCTGCCGAGCGAATGGACGTTTCGAGCCACTCCGAGGAGTAATTACTCACGCCCCGATCGCCAATTTGTAAAACAGGAAGTCCAGAAGCCAATGATATCATGTTGAGGAAGATGAGAGGGTCGGGGCCGAGGCGGCCGGTGGTTTAGATTTAACTTTGGGCTCTTTCACTTTGAAGAGCTCCGGATGATGATCCCCTTGCATGGGATCATCATTCATGTTCTGAATCTCGTTCAGGAACTCGCCCACATCTTGGAACGAACGGTAGACGGAGGCGTAACGGACATAGGCGACGGGGTCGATCGACTTCAGCTTGCGCATGACGGCGAGACCGATGCGGGAGGCCTCCACCTCGGAGCCGCCGATCCCTTCCAACTCGCTGATGATTCCGTCGACGGCCTCTTCCAGCGTTTCACGGCTGATCGGTCGTTTCTCGGAGGCTTTGCTCAAGCTTGAGAGCAACTTGCCCCGCTCTAGCGGCTCACGCGTCTTATCGCGTTTGATCACGTAAAGCTCACGATGCTCCAAAGCTTCGTAGGTCGTGAAACGGTGACCACATTCAAGGCATTGCCGACGACGGCGGATCGACATCCCGTCCTTGTTGGAACGGGAATCGATCACCTTATCTTCATGGTTACCACAACGGACACAGCGCATCTTAAATGAGAGGCTATCGCAACATGTAGTGGCGTCAATGAGAAAGCCCCCCCTACATCTAGTGTTTCTTATAATTAATATTACAATTCGACTGTAGTCTCCAGTTGAACTGTTCGCTTGAACAGTCATTGTCTGGCATGAGCAATCCCCATGGCCTCTCCCGTAAGGTTGCCCGCGGGCGCGGTGCTGCGGAGGCACCACCCAACCGATTTGAGAAATTATACATCGAGTGGGAGCCAGTGATTCAGGCTGGCCAATCTCCGGATGGCGATACCGAGCTTCCACCTACCGCAATCAAGACCTCCTTCCTGCGTGATGACACTCAGAGCATCATCACACGCAATGACAGCCCAGACATTCCATTCGATGTCAGCCTGAATCCGTATCGAGGCTGCGAGCATGGCTGCGCCTATTGCTACGCGCGCCCCTATCACGAGTATCTTGGCTTTGACGCAGGGATCGATTTCGAGTCCAAGATCATGGTCAAGGAGAAGGCTGCCACTCTGCTAGAGCATGCCCTGTCTCGCAAGCAGTGGGAAGCGAAGACGCTGGCCTGTAGCGGAGTGACCGATTACTACCAACCAGTTGAGAAACGCTTGGAGATCACCCGGCGATGTCTGCAGGTGCTCTCGCATTGCCTCCATCCAGTCGCCATGATCACAAAGAATCACTTGGTTACTCGCGATATTGATTTGCTAGAGCCCCTAGCTCGTGCAGGGGCGGCTTCTGTATCTCTCTCCATCACAACTTTGGATCCCAAACTTGCGTATCAGCTAGAACCTCGTGCCTCTAGTCCTCAGCAACGGCTAGATGCCATTCGAACTTTGCGCGAAGCTGGCATTCCGGTTTCTGTTAACGTCGCGCCCATCATTCCAGGTCTCAATGATCATGAAATCCCAGCTATACTGGAGGCTTCCGCAGATCATGGTGCACTCCGGGCTGGGTATACTCTGATCCGATTGCCTCACGCCGTGAAAGACATCTTCGCCCATTGGTTAGATGACTTCCTCCCTGGACACAAAGACAAGATCCTTGGGCGTATCCGTGAATTTCGCGAGGATGATTCGCTTAATGATAGCAACTTTGGGAGCCGGATGCGTGGTAGCGGTCGGGCAGCGAAAGACCTTCGCACACTCTTCATCGTAAGCCGGAAACGTCATGGGCTGGATCGTGATAGACCTCAATTGGAGACTCGACATTTCACGCCTCCTCAGGGGAAGCAGTGGAGCTGGCTTGGTGAATACGCTACATTACCGTGTCAGGAGTGATCCCGTTTCGGAAGGGGTCCTTGGGATCTAGGAGAATGGTGGCTTCGCCATTCACGTAGGCCGTGCCTGTGATCCTAGGAATGAGTTGGCCGGCCGCATCGCGGACGACTTCGCCTTCGAAGATGCTTCCGAGGATGCTGGCCTGTCGCCAGACTTTGCCTTCTGGTAGATGGCCCGATTCATGGAGGCAGGCTAGTTTCGCGCTTGTGCCAGTGCCACATGGAGAACGATCATAGGCCCCGCCGGGACAGAGAACGAAGTTTCGGCTATCGGCAGCGATACCATCCGCGGAGGCAAAGATTTCGATGTGATCGATCTCTCCACCATCATTTCCAGTGATGCCTTCACGCTGGAGAGCTTCTCTGGCAGCTTGGCAGAAGACGGTGAGTTGAGGAATATTCCCGTAGTTTACTTCTAACGAATGCTCATGAACCAACAGGAACCAATTGCCGCCCCAAGCGATATCTGCCTTCACTTCGCCAAATCCTTCGACAGCCAACGTTAGATCTACTTGAGATCGATAGCTGGGGACATTCGCCACGGTGACTCGGCCATCAGTGTGACGGTAGCTCGTGACAATACCAACGGGAGTCTCTATCCGAGTCACGCCGTTGCCACCGCCCTTCCCCAGCCAGTCTAACGTCACTGCTAGTCCAATCGTGCCATGCACGCACATGTTGAGATAGCCCGTGTTGTTGAAGTAGATGATTCCGACATCACAACTCGGATCTAGGGGTTCGCAAAGTAAGCCGCCAACAAAGGCATCAGACCCGCGAGGCTCATTGACTACCGCTGAGCGGAGCCAGTCGTGCTCTTGCTGAAGACGATTCCGCCGCTCTGCTAGCGAGCTATTGCCCAAGTCTGGGCCGCCGCTAATGACAATGCGAGTGGGCTCCCCACCGGTGTGGGAATCGATGACTTGAAGCCGCTTAACGTCCACGGCCTCTACCACCACCACGCCCAAAGTCTCCACCTCGCTGTTGTGGTGTGGTAATCGCGGTCTGTGCTTCTTCCGAAAGCCCGCTAGTTGGCAGCCAAGCTTCGACCGCCGCTTGATCTTGGCGGAACCAGCTTTGAGCAACATCCGTCAACGCAGCTGTCCGAACGGCTTCGCTGCCGATTGTTTGAGCCCAGACGAGTGCTGACTCGGGATCTTCTTTGGCGAGCTCGGTGGCAAAGCCTTCGACAGCAGAATCCTTGGCGCTAGATTCAGGCATGCTTGAGAGATATTCACTCGCGGCAACGGCATCTCGCTCGGTCCATTCATCGAGTGCTTCCGAGAAGACTTCGGCTTGAGCGCTTTCTGGCAAGTTAGCTCCCCACTCTAGGACGGCTTGCGGATCATTCTCGGCCCAGCTTTCTGCGACTTCTTCAATCGCATCGTTGGCGTAGGCTTCACCTGCATGCTCGGCCACCCAAGCGACTGCTCCCTCTAAATCTTCCCGTACAAACTCTGTAGCCACACGGGTCATGGCTCCTTCTTTCAATGTGTCATCGCCAAGTTTATCCACCCACTGGGTAGCGGAAGAGACACCGTCTTCTAACACTTCATCGGCGATGCTCGACATGTAGCGATCTCGATTATCCGTGCCTTCAGGTAAACTGCTCACGTAATCGACCGCGTCATCAACGCCATTCACTAACAAGCCACGAACAATACCGCTCATGTACATGCCTTTCATGCGATCATCTTCAAGACCATTGACAAACTCCGATGCGTTCGAGGAGTCCGCTGTCGCCCACCCGGTGAGCGCACTGTAAGTGTCCATCATTCCACGTCCTCGATCGCGGCCACCTCGGCCACGACCACCTTCTTCATCACCGCTAGCCTCATTGGCAGCCATGAGTTCTGCTAGTGCAGACTTTCCATCGATCCGGCCCCATGCATTTAAGAAGAGCTGGCGGGAATTGTCTCCACCCGACCTCGGCGCCCGCTCGTGCGAGTCTCTTTCATCACTTCCCAGGCAGTCTTGGCATTCTCAGGTGTCAGTTGAGCAAGCAAGGCCGACATGAGAGCGGCACGCTTCAATGGGTCATCTTCGCCTAACACATCCTTCATCGCTGACTTCATGGACTCCGGCGAGATTTGCCCGCTCATGAGATACTTATCAATGGAGCTATCTTTAGCCGCCGCGATGGCTTCCTCACTCTTTAGCCGAACGGCTGGCACGAGGGAGGCTCCCGATGTGCTGAGAGAGTCAGCTGAAGTCACCTCAGGAGTTGGTTTCAAGGTCCAGCCGAGACCAAAGGTTGCTGCAGCGCTGAGTAGCCAACCGCCACAGAGAAGAAGAGAAGGTTTAGACATGATGATAGAATCGAATTCGTAGATACATAAAGGTGCCTCCCCAGAACTCAAGGGAGGCACCTTTAAAAACTTCAGTTCCGCAGCTTACTCAGAAGCTGGACGAGCTGGACGGGCTGGACGCTCAGGGCGGCCACCTTCAGCACCACCACCATTGCGTTGGCGGCCACCGGCGCGATCACCACCGCGACCACCGAAGGCTGGAGCGATCTCTTCTTTGCTGAGTTTACCGTCGCCGTCCTTGTCCAAAGTCAGCAGGGCTGCAGAAGCGCCTGCGATTTCCTCGGCAGAAAGGGCACCGTCACCGTCTTTATCGAGAGCTTTGTAGACCGGAAGGCGCCCAAGCATATTGCCTCCACGACCACCTTGAGCGCCTTGGGCTCCAGGGCCACCACGGCGTTCTTTCTTCGCGGTGTCTTGAGCTGTGGCCACCCAGGCCATAGATGCGACGAGGGCCGCGATGAGAGTAGTGATTGTTAGTTTCATATTAGTTTTGTGTTGGTTTGATATTGGATTCACGCCGGACTGACTGTTCAGCTTTTACTTAGATACCCACCTTAGATGACATTCCCATGACAAGGGGATGACAAATCGACTAAATGATGGTGTAAATTGTCCCTCCAAGCATGCATAAACTGGCTCTTCTACCGATACTCGCACTCGCCGTGGGAGCATCGATCTACAGCGGGCTGCAGAAAGAGGTGACGCCCGCTGATCTCCCTCCGCTAGTTGAAGAAGCCCCTAGAGCCGCGCCGAAGGCTTTCCAGCCTGTATGGACACCAACTCTTCCAACTCGAGAGTTCTCAGGCTCTCCGCTAACGGTGGCCTGCACCACACCTAATTGTCAGGGCTGTGCGCTCGATAAGGAGACATTGTTTCGGAAGAAACCTGGTCATCCTAAATTTCAGTGAGCTACCAGGAATCGTTCTTCTGCTCGTCAGCAGCACCAGACCCGACCATGGTCTCCAATTCATCAGCTGCCTTCAGAGGATTCCGCGAAAGATAGCGAAGACGGAAGATGAAGGCGAGCAGGCCTGACAAGATCACGAAGATCAAGCCGAGCATGACAAACTTCGCCGCATCATTTGCCGCAGTCGTAGCCGCAGGAGACGTTAGAGCCAGAATCATCATAGAGGATGATACTTTACTCAGTAGCTGATGCGCGGAAAGAACTCTTGCAAGAGTTCATCTGAACTCAGAGGGAGCTGCAACCGCGGCGTGGTCAACATGGCTGAAGCCGGAATTGCTGGCACATCCACGGTGTGCAGCGTCATCGGGGAACCAGGCCAGTGACCAGAGGTGGCCGGTTCATAGTTGGCAGCATACTGATCCTGTACCCGCTGGACATCTGCGAGCGATGGGACCGAGGGCAAGGTGGACTCTGCTGACATGCCAACGATCAAGTAGAAGGCGACTATGAATAGCGCCATGACCGGAGCGTAGGCCCAAGCCTGTGCTCGCGGGTCCGAGAGATAGGTATTCACCCGCTCAAAGAGGATGCCGAGTGACGAGGTTTTGAGGAGTTCCTGACGCTGACGCTGGTGAAACTCGCGAAGAAAGGCGTCAAAGTACTCTGGCGGCGGCGTTTCTTGCCGCTTGAACCTGAGGAGCTTCTGCATTGTCTCGTCGTCCATGGTCTCTTTAGTGTCTAGATTTTGAGGTCGGTCTTCAATGCCGAAACTCTTCCAAATGGTTTTGAAGCTGTCGATGTGCGTAGAACAGGCGCGATCGCACGGTTCCTTGGGAGACTCCGAGAATATTACTGATTTCCGCATGAGGCATTCCTTGTATATCGAACAGTGTAACCACAGTCCTATGATCTTCAGACAGTTGGAGCATGGCTTCGTTCAATCTAATTTGAAGTTCATGGATGTCGGCTTCGCGCACCGGGTCGCTGGAAGCCGTGGCTTCTTGGTATTCCTGGTCTAGCGCGGAGGACGGTGTGAGGTCATCGAGGCTCAGACTCTTCCTCCGATTGCGCTTCTTCAGGAAATTCAGCGTCATATTGACCGAAATCGAGTAGATCCAGGTGTAGAATGCCGATTTCCCTCGGAAGCGACGAATAGAACGGTAGGCCTTGGCAAAGACGTCTTGGAGAACGTCGTGCGTGTCCTCGCGATTCCCCGTCATGTGGTAGATCATGGCATACAGTTTGGGGCTGTATTTGAGCACCAATTCATCAAAAGCCTCGGTGTCTCCGGCCTGCGACCGTTCCACGAGTTTCCGATCAAGTTCTGTATTCGAGGGCTGCGGGGTTTCAGACTCCATGCAAGAGGGCTACCGCTGGGATCAGCGAGCAGGGTGCTAGGTTGAGTGAGACACGCATGATTCCAGTGATTCCAAGACAATGCAAATGGGCCGACCCGAGATACTCGAGTCGGCACCATAGCCTTGGACCACTTAACAGCCAATCGGCTCAAATAAAGTCCGGGAATTTCTGCATCGGCTCCAGAGCGACGCTCGGAAGCACTAAATTTGGAACTACTTAGACACGCCACCCGGCCAACGGCCCGTCTCTTCCTCATATCCATGGAAGCTCGTATTCCTCAGAATCAGCTTACCTCGCTCACCATTCACAGTTGATGCGCCATACTCGCCGTGCCCGAAGAACTGGCAGTTTTCCAATTCGAAGTGATTCCCGTGAATCACTGAGAATCCCCAGCCGCCTTCGGTATACAGATTCACTCCCGTGAAGTTCGTGAGCTTATTCTCCGCTCCCAGACTATACTGAATCTTGATCAGCGCTGAGATATACGTTCCATACGCATAGCATTCATCGAACTTCGGCAGCGCGTGGTTATTTGACTTCGGATCTCGATTGAAACGTGAGTGTGTGAACGTCGCAAACGCGGTCTGAGCCAGCCCATAAGATTCGCACCGACTGATCGCCACCTTGTGCCCACGTAGCCAGAAACCGAACGTGCCTGCTCCTAGTTCTCTTCCCTCATGTGATCCAAAGCGGCCATCGTCCCCATCATAGTGATAGTTTGATCCGCCTGAGTAGGCCACATTGTCTGTCCACTCTCCCGCGCCATCGCCATCCTCAAAGAAGAAACTGGATGATTGCGCATTCACAACCACACAATTTCTCACATTGCCATAGCTGCTGTGGTGAACAATTCCGTGCCGGGGGCTTCCCTCTTTCCCTTCAGAAGACGCATGCACTGTCACTTTGGTGAATTCGAAGTCGGGTGAGAAGTGCGCATGGCATGGATAACGACCGATGATGTTGTCCGTGTCGTCGAGTTCTTCAGCCGTTGTCCGTCCCATGTCGATGAACTCCACGGAATGCACTCGCGTCTTGCCCATGAGCATGGCGTGAGCTCGTTGAGGGCTATCTCCAGCGGTCCGCAATTTGATCGGACGGCTTAGATGCGCTACTGGCCCTTCATCGCCCGTCGTCAGGTGATTTGCTCGCAGCGGCGAGTCCAGCGTGATTCGCGTGCCATCAATCGCTGTGATCCGCTTAATCTCAGTCTCCCTCTCACCAAAGAGCGAGAAGTCTTTCTTCAACTTCCACTTTGCTGTGGTCTGAGGCTTGACCTCGGGGAAGGCCACTTGATCTCCGACTTTCCAGCCTGATGCATTTCCGACTGTGATCATGCGCGATCCCTCGACAGCTCCTCGAGCCGATGTCGCGTGATTAGGCGCTGCGTCTCCGATCAAGTCGACCGTTCCTGCAGAAACAATGCCGAGACCCGTCCGGTCCTTGTCTGTATTCGCACGACCGGAAAAGATGAACTCGATGTCGTCGCCTCTCGCTTCTAGATGGCCAGTTTGGAGCACGCGGATCGTTTCCACGTAGAGCCGAGCACCGGGAAGCACGGTGAGCTTTCCACTCACAACTAAAACTCGTGCACTGATCGCACCGTCTACGATCAACTCTTTGCCTAATGGGATCAACAGCACATCGGAGTCGTTGGTAGCCAAACTGGACAAGTATCCGGAGCCTAACACCATATCAGTGATGGATTCTGGAATCGCTACGTCACTCGCGCTCTGAGCAGTGCCGATTTGCGCGAACTCATCGCCACCAGCTGCTGGATTCGAACCGGTCTCGGTCTCGGTCTCGGTCTCGGTCTCGGTCTCGGTCTCGGTCTCGGTCTCGGTCTCGGTCTCGGTCTCGGTCTCGGTCTCGGTCTCGGTCTCGGTCTCTGTTTCTGTTTCTGTTTCTGTCTCTGTCTCTGTCTCTGTCTCGGTCTCGGTCTCGGTCTCGGTCTCGGTCTCGGTCTCGGTCTCGGTCTCGGTTTCTGTTTCTGTTTCTGTCTCTGTCTCTGTCTCTGTCGGTGCAGAAGAATCAACCTCACTAACACCGCCAGGCCAACGACCAGTCTCTTTCTCGTATCCGTTGAAGCTCGTATTCCTAAGGATCAGCTTGCCTCGCTCACCATTCACAGTTGATGCGCCATACTCGCCGTGCCCGAAGAACTGGCAGTTTTCCAATTCGAAGTGATTCCCGTGAATCACTGAGAATCCCCAGCCGCCTTCGGTATACAGATTCATGCCCGTGAAGTTCGTGAGCTTGTTCTCCGCACCCAGACTATACTGGATCTTGATCAGTGCTGAGATATACGTGCCGTAGGCATAGCATTGATCGAACTCCGGCAGTGCGTGGTTGGTTGACTTTGGATCTCGATTGAAACGTGAGTGTGTGAACGTCGCAAATGCTGTCTGCGCTAGCCCATAAGATTCGCAGCGACTGATCGCCACCTTGTGCCCACGTAACCAGAAACCGAACGTGCCTGATCCTAACTCTCTTCCTTCGTGAGATCCAAAGCGGCCATCATCTCCATCATAGTGATAGTTTGATCCGCCTGAGTAAGCCACATTGCCTGTCCACTCTCCCGCACCATCGCCATCCTCAAAGAAGAAGCTGGATGATTGCGCATTCACGACTACACAATTTCTTACATTGCCATAGCTGCTGTGATGGACAATTCCGTGCCGAGGGCTTCCTTCTTTCTCTTCTGATGACGCATGCACTGTCACTTTAGTGAACTCGAAGTCAGGTGAGAAGTGCGCATGGCATGGATAACGACCGATGATGTTGTCCGTGTCGTCGAGTTCTTCAGCCGTTGTCCGTCCCATGTCGATGAACTCCACGGAATGCACTCGCGTCTTGCCCATGAGCATGGCGTGAGCTCGTTGAGGGCTATCTCCAGCGGTCCGCAATTTGATCGGACGGCTTAGATGCGCTACTGGCCCTTCATCGCCCGTCGTCAGGTGATCTGCACGTAGCGGCGAGTCCAGCGTGACTCGTGTGCCATCGATCGCTGTGATTCGCTTAATCTCAGTCTCTCTCTCTCCAAAGAGTGAGAAGTCTTTCTTCAACTTCCACTTTGCTATCGTCTGAGGCTTGACCTCGGGGAAGGCCACTTGATCTCCGACTTTCCAGCCTGATGCATTTCCGACTGTGATCATGCGAGATCCCTCGACTGCTCCTCTAGCCGAAGTCGCGTGGTTAGGGGCTACGTCTCCAATTAAGTCGACCGTTCCTGCAGACACAATGCCGAGACCCGTCCGGTCCTTATCTGTATTCGCACGACCGGAAAAGATGAACTCGATGTCGTCGCCTCTCGCTTCTAGATGGCCAGTTTGGAGCACGCGGATCGTTTCCACGTAGAGTCGAGCACCGGGAAGCACGATGAGCTTTCCGCCCACTGCTAGAACTCGTGCACTCATCGCTCCGTCCACGATCAGCTCTTTGCCCACTGGGATCAACAGCACATCGTTTGCCGCGATATCATCAGCACCAAGCCGACCACTGTCCCTGAGAACATAGTCAATAGATTCAGCAATCAATCCTTCTTCAACTTTTCCAGCAGAACTCAACCCTGCTGATCCGAGCGAATCAACGACTACCGGTGGCACCGTTACCTCTACATCAATCGGTGCCGCGGCAACTATTGCTGGCACCACGGGCAACGCCTCATCCGGCCGCATCGTCGGCACACGCCCCAACGCCTGGCTCTGAACGCCAGCAGTCGGCACTGCCAAGACGACCGGAGATTCTGACTCGTCAGAACGCACGGCTTGGGCAGGTGCAGCTTCCACCACCATCGTTGGCTCCACCTCAATGACAGGCTCCTCAATCAACCGTAAGGGTTCGGTTGTCGGGATGATAGTCTTCTCGGTTGTGGGTGTTTCTGATGTGCGAGAAACCACCAGCCGGAAGAATGCTTTCTTGCTAGAGGCCGACCCGAGCACCATCGTTTGATCGCGTCCGTCGGTAAGCTTGGATGACCGCATGATCATGGCAGGCCCTTCCCAATCCCGCTCAGCGGTCTTGGTCTTCAAGGTCTTCCACGAGGAGGCTGTGAGATCCTCACACATTTGCACTTCATAGCGGAGATCGGTCGGCATCGGAGATGGCAGCCGGACCAGGTAGAACGGCGTAGCTCGGTAAAACGACGCTGAAGGTAGTGAGTCATCCGCTCCGAATGTGGTCGCGTCCTGAGGGTCGAAGCCAAGAGCATATTCCATCAAGTTGGGCAGACCATCCTGGTCGGGATCGGACATCTGGTCCCCGAGCTCTAGCTCGCGGTCGAAGTGTTCACTCTGCCATGTCGAGAAGCTAAGATCCTGACGATAGGTCGCCGGCTCTACAGCGGCGGCCTGATCGGTAAGAACCACACTGTTGGCCAGCAGGAATGCTGCACCAATCAGGCTTTGATTTAAGTACTTAGTTATAGGGGAGAACATGTTTAAAACGGGGATTATGATTATTATACTAATGCCCCGATAGATACGGACCAACTTTCCACTGTTATCAAAAATACTACATTTAAACCACTTTAAGCGGTTTATCATACATGAGCCCAATTTCGTAACTGCAACGCTTTTACAACCTATCCAAAGCAAAGAAGAGCCACTTGCAGAACGACAATGTTCCACGATGACAGGATGATCATGTCTGCTTCTCAAACCGCATTTCAACGAATCGCCATCGTCGGGAGCGGCGCTGTCGGCTGCTATTACGGTGTGCTTCTGGCCCAGAGCGGGAAGGACGTTCATTTCCTCATGCGTCGTGACCTCACTCATGTGAAGCAGCATGGGCTAGAGGTCCGCACCCAGGCGGGCTCGACTGTTCTATCACAGCCACACGTGCATGCTACGACCGACTCCATCGGTCCCTGTGACCTCGTCATCGTTTCCTTAAAGGCGACGGACAATGATGCCATCCTCACACTTCTCCCACCGCTCATTGGTGATCACACCGCAATACTCACCCTACAGAATGGTCTGGGAAATGAAGCTTTCCTAGCATCATACTTCGGTAAGGAGCGTATCCTTGGAGGCCTCTGTTTCGTCTGTCTCAACCGTATCGCACCCGGCGTGATAGAGCACTACAGCCAGGGAATGATCGCCCTAGGTGAGCACGGTCGCCCGCCCGCAGAGCGGACCCACGCGTTAGTTGCTGACTTTCAATCCGCAGGGATCGACTGCAAACTCATGGACGATCTCGGTCTCGCTCGTTGGAGAAAGTTAGTGTGGAATGTCCCTTTCAACGGACTCTCCATTGTTGGCGGAGGAGTCGACGTGGCAGTGATTCTGAATACTCCCTCGCTTTCCCTCCTCGCCAGGAAACTCATGAGAGAAATCATTCGGATCGCCAGCCTGCTTGGCTATGAGATTCCGGAGAGCTTCATCGACTACCAATTCAAGGCCACGGAAGGCATGGGGCCGTACAAACCGTCCTCACTCCTCGACTTTCTCGCCCAGAAACCGGTCGAAGTAGAAGCAATTTGGGGCGAGGCCCTTCGCGCCGGACAGAAGATTGGAGCCGAGTGCCATCATTTAGAAATGCTATATCACCTCCTGAAAGCTCGATGTGAAACCGGACTTTGATCGCTCCACCCCCGGGATTCCAGGGTTGATGGTTATTAGATATCACCTTAGCTAATCCTATGAAATCCCCAGTAATCCCCAACTCACGTCGACAATTCCTCAAATCAGGGACAGCAGGTGCGGTCAGCTTAATCGCAGCGCCTTATGTCGCTCGTGCTCAGGGAGATACGAGCCCTGTAAAGGTTGGTCTGATCGGTTGTGGTGGGCGGGGTTCAGGAGCTGCTGCTCAAGCAATGAATGCCGATAAAGGAGCCGTTCTCTGGTCGATGGGCGATGCCTTTGAGACACAGCTAAACGGCTCGCTCAAGCGATTCGAAGGCAGCAGCAAGGGAGAAGCAGGCCAGGTTCAGGTAGCTGAAGATCGTCGCTTTGTAGGACTGGATGCCTTTCAAAAGGTGATCGAAAGCGGCGTCGACGTCGTAATCTTGGCGACTCCTCCAGGCTTCCGTCCCCAGCATCTGCGCGCGGCGGTCGAAGCAGGGAAACATGTCTTCTGTGAGAAGCCAGTGGCTGTCGATGTTCCAGGAATCCGATCCGTCATGGAGTCAGCACAGATAGCCAAAGCCAAAGGCACCTGCCTAGTCTCTGGATTCTGCTGGCGCTACAGCACCTCACGTCGCGAAGCCATGGCACGTGTGCACGGCGGCGACATCGGCGATGTGCGAGCCTACTACGCCACTTACTACACCGGTCCCGTCAAACCTATGCCGCCTGCAACCGCTCGACCTGAAGGCATGAGCGATGTCGAGTGGCAGGTTCGCAACTGGTACAACTTCTCTTACCTTGGTGGAGACGGCCTCGTGGAACAAGCCATTCACAGCGTCGATAAAGTTTCCTGGGCCATGGGTGATCAACCTCCCGTAGCCGCTGTGGCTAATGGCGGACGCACCCGCGACAATCACGAAGGCAACATCTTTGATAACTTCAGTGTGATCTATGAGTATGCCAACGGAGCTCTAGGGGTCCTCAATTCCAGGCAGACCCCCAAATGCTTCAACGAGAATGCCGATTACATTATAGGTGAGAGCGGTCGCTGCGTGATCAACGGCGGCCGCGTCGCTACTGAGAACTCTCGTGGCAACGAGATGTGGCGTTTCCGCTCTAGCAAAGACAACAACATGTATCAGGAAGAGCACGACACCTCTTCGCTGCCATTCGCAAAGGTGAAGTGGTTAATGACGGCGACTGGATGGCCTCAAGTACCATGCTCGGCATCCTCGGTCGTCTCGCAGGCCTACACAGGTCAGCGTATCACTTGGGAACAAGCGCTCGAATCCACCACGGACCTCGCTCCAGATAGTCTCAAGTTTGGCGACAACTTTGATCCAGGTGGTGTGCCTCAGCCAGGCGTAACTACGTTTGCTTAACCAAACTTTCGGTATTCCCATTTAGATTCCTCTATGAAACCATCCTCATTCTCGTTAGCGGTCTTTGCTAGCCTCGTGATACCATCACTATCATTTGCAGAAGCCATTGACTTCAAGACTCAGGTCAAACCGATCCTTGAGTCTACGTGCGTCAATTGCCACGGCCCGGATGACGACGACGGTGACCTCCGTTTAGACACTCGCGCCTACGCGCTGAAAGGCGGGGAATCAGGCCCGGCACTCGTGCCGAACAAGCCCGATGAAAGCCTACTCTACTCCCTGACGGTCCTGCCTGAGGATGATGACGAAATCATGCCCCCCAAAGGCGCGCCCTCTAGCAAAGAGTCAGACTGCCATTCTCAAGCAATGGATCGAAGAAGGAGCACCCTGGCCTGAAGACTTGGAGCTGACCAGCGTGCCTCGCATGAAGTTCGAGAAGCACATCCAGCCGATCTTCGAAACCAACTGCATCAGTTGTCACAATCCAGATAGCAAGAAGAGCGATTTCGACATGACCACGCTCGCCGCCACCCTCAAGACGATGGAAGGCGCACTCGTCGCCTTCAAACCTGAGGAAGCGAAATCTTCGTCACGATGAATCTCCCGAAGGATGACGACGACCTCATGCTCCAGCTAAGAGCGGCGGCCCTCTGCCTAAGAGTGATCTAGACATGGTCCGCATGTGGATCGAGCAAGGAGCGGTCTGGCCAGAAGATCTCAAGTTGAACGCACGCAGTAAGAAGGAAACCGGAACGCCCGGCATCGCCTGACAGTTTAGCACTGGTCGAGAAGATCCGCGCGCACATCCTCGAGACTAGCAAGACCGCAGAGGAAAGCGCTATGAAAGCCTACAGCAACAAAGTGCCTCGCACGAATGCTGGACTATCACATGGTCCCAATCAAAGGTGGAGAGTTCGACTTGGGTAGCCCTTCAAGTGAAGATGATCGTCGCGATGATGAAGGCCCTCAGGTGAAAGTGAAAGTAGAGCCCTTCTGGATGGGCAAAATACGAGGTCACTTGGTACGAGTATGGCCCTTTCATGATCACTCCCGTGGATCGCTACAAAGACGGTGCCAAGAAAGCGCCCGCCGACAGTGACACCATGCCTGATGCCGTCAGCATGCCGACACCGCCTTACACGGAAATGAGCTTCGGCATGGGACAGGAAGACAATCCTGCCATTAGCATGACACAGCATGCAGCGAACAAGTATTGCCAATGGCTCAGTGCTCAGACCGGTCACTACTACCGCCTTCCGACCGAAGCTGAGTGGGAATACGCCTGCCGCGCAGGAACAACAACAGCCTACTCTTTCGGCGACGATCTCGATGATCTCGAAGACTACGCTTGGTTCTACGATAACAGTGACGCCAAGTATCAACGAGTTGGCCAACTCAAGCCGAACCCTTGGGGCCTCTACGACATGCATGGCAATGTCATGGAATGGACCTGCGACCAGTATGATCCAGGCTTCTACGCCACTCTAGAGAATGGCGTGAGTTCACCTCACAACCGCATTTCCAAACTCTATCCCGTCACCGCACGCGGCGGCAGCTGGGACGATGACCCTGAAATGCTCCGCAGCGCAACGCGCTCAGGCTCTTCAGAGAACTGGAAGAAACGCGATCCACAGCTTCCCAAGAGTATCTGGTACCACACGGGATGCACCCTGGTTAGGCTTCCGCCTCATTCGCCCTCTCAAGGTCCCGAGTGCCGAGGAAATGCACCACTACTGGACTAGCGGTGTCGCCGGCACTGACGAGTAGCCTACTTCACAGGAATCGGAAGCCTCGCTCCCGAGCGTTCCCGCCAAGCCTTCAGGCGGCGTGCCATTTCGGCCGCTCGTTCTGGCTCAGTCGTGGCCAGATTGTTCGTTTCACTTAAATCATTCTCAAGATGATAGAGTTCGAGTGAACCGTCGTCAAAGTTCTCGATCAGCTTGTATGGGCCTTGTCGCATCGCGCTCCCAAGACGATTCGATCGATGAAAGGCGTAGTTGGGATAGTGAAAGAATAAGCCATCGCGCTTGAGTTTCCCGTCCTGCTTGAGGATTGAAAACAAGCTCTCCCCGTCCAGGTTGCCGATTGCGGGTAAACCAGCCGCCTCAAGCAGCGTGGGGTAGAAATCCATACTCACGACCGGGTCGCTAGAAACGGTTCCAGCCTTCACAACTCCAGGCCAACGCATGATCAGTGGAACACGAATACCACCCTCATAGAGATGGCCCTTCTCCTGCCGAAGAGGGCGATTGTCCGCCACCCCTCCAAATCCACCATTGTCTGACGTGAAGACGACCAATGTATCCTCACGCAAACCTAAATCATCTAGCCCTTTCAAGACGCGCCCGATGGAAGCATCCATCGCTTCGATCATCGCACCGTAACGACTATCATTGAGACCTGGGCCTTCGTGATTCGCATACTTCTTGAGGTAGCCCTCCGGCGCTTCCATTGGCCAATGCACCGTGTAATTCCACAAGAAGAGCATGAAGGGATCCCCGCCTCCTTCTGCTCTTTCATAAACCCAAGAGCCTCATCCGCCAAGCGCTCAGGTAGGTACTCACCTTCCTTCCGAGGTTCCAGATTGGGAATCTTGTAGGATCGAAGAACGTCGGTGGCCCGCCATAGCCACAACCACCGATATTGAGACCAAAGCCCTGCGCAGTAGGTTCAAACTCGGCCAAGCCCTTCCCTGGCCCGCTTAGATGCCATTTGCCAAGGAACCCCGTCGCATAACCCGACTCTTTTAGCCGTTCCGCTATGGTCACGTGCTCAAGTGCCAAATGATCCTCCGTCTTGGCTGGAAGGACCTTTGCATTATCCGGCGTGAACCGTGCCTGTTCAGGCAAGTGATTCGTGATGCCCAACCTTGCTGGCGAAAGCCCTGTGAGAATGGCCGCGCGGGTAGGTGAACAAACTGGAGAAGCGGCATAATTATCAGTGAACCGCATGCCTTCCGCTGCCAATCGATCGATGTTAGGAGTATGAACCGCCTTGTTTCCCTGCACACTCAAATCCATCCAGCCGAGATCGTCGATGAGCACGAAGAGAATGTTAGGCTTCTTCGGTTTGGCCAGAGCAATCACGAAATCAACCAGCGCCTGACTCTTAAAGAATCCTTCCCACATGTTATGCCCCTGCCCTTCCGGAATCTCAAGCGTCATCTTGCCACCAAGCTTCCGATAGCGCTCCGCCACCATGGCAGAGTTCTCATTTAGCGGCACTACCTTATCAACATCACCATGAATGTGAAAGATTGGCACCCCGGCCTTAGCCAAAGGAGCTAGGCGATCGATCGGATTGTGGCTCGACAGCTCCGCTTCCAATTGTGACTCCGTGAGTCCATAGGCACCACACGCTTTGGCTAGCCCCGGATAACTTCGCAGATTACAAACGGGATAGATCCCCGCTAGGCAACGCACCTTGTCTGGATGATCCGCAGCCCAAGCATAGAGCATCAAGCCCCCGCGACTACGAGCAAGCAGACACGCCTTGGCATCAAACTGATAGTCTTCTACTACCTTCTCATACACGGCCGAATAGATCTCCCGGCCCGCAGGACTCCCGTAGGATTCGCCCACATCCACACCTGCTATGGCAATCCCCTGATCGAGAAACTGGCGCATCATCCACCCTTCATCCTTCTCACTTGGCAGCCGCAGACTAAAAGTGGGCGCGTAGAAGACCCACGGAATCGTCGCTTTGCGTTTCGCCACCGGAGGCAAGATCACAAAAGCCGCATGCCCATCGATCTCAAAGCGCTCCCGAGGAAACTCGTCCACGTCGGCACCAAGACTATCATTAGTCACCGCCAGCCACACCAACATCAAACCTATCATCACCTGTTTCATGGTCAGCATCATTGAAGACTAGATCCCCTTTGGCGAGTTCGATCACACAGAGAGCGTTTGGCCTCTTCGAGAATAGCACTATGAGTGAGCATGCCCTTCTCCACCTTCGGCCTCGCTGATCCACTCCTTCAAGCAGCCTCGCAGTATGCCAGCCCAACTCCGGTGCAGGTAGAGGCTATCCCTGCCGTGCTGGCGGGCGGCGATGTGATCGCAACAGCACAAACCGGTTCCGGGAAGACGGTCGCCTTTGTCTTGCCGCTCCTTCAAAAATGGCTTGAAGCTGATCCCCAGAAACGACGCCAGGCAAACAAGCTCATCTTAGTACCGACCCGAGAACTCGCTGCACAGGTTCGGGAAGTCATTCAAGAATGCACTCAGCATTTCGAGACACGCGTCAAGGTCGTCAGCGCCATTGGTGGCGTCTCGATCAATCCCCAAATGATGGCGCTGCGGGGAGGCGCAGATTTCCTAGTAGCGACACCGGGCCGACTTCTCGACTTGGTAGATCGCAACGCCGTCTCACTTTCTGAAGTGAGCGCTCTCGTCCTCGACGAAGCGGACCGCATGCTCGATCTCGGCTTTGCAGACGAACTCGGCCGTATTTTATCATTGCTGCCAGAGCGTCGCCAGAACCTACTATTCACGGCAACCTTCTCACCTGCACTAGAAGACATCGCGTCCGCATTCCTAACGGATCCAAAGCGCATTGCCATTCAAGCGCCACCGGTCGAAGAAGCTGACATCCAGCAACGAGCCATTCGGGTCGACCAAGACAAACGCACGCCGTTGCTGCGTCATCTCATTGCCACAGAAGAATGGGAGCGTGTGCTCGTCTTCGTGGCCAAGCAATATTCAGCCGAGCATGTCGCCGATAAACTAAGGCGCAATGGTATCGATGCTGGCGCGTTCCACGGCGACCTCAGCCAAGGTGCGCGAAACACCATTCTAACAGACTTCCAGGAATCGGTCTTCCAAGTCATGGTCGCCACGGACCTCGCCGCTCGCGGCCTCGACATCATGGAACTCCCCGCCGTGGTAAACTACGATCTTCCCAGATCAGCAGTCGACTATACCCACCGCATCGGACGCACAGGACGTGCAGGCCAGTCTGGTGTCGCTATCAGTTTCATCACAGCCGAGTCTCAGGCCCACTTCTCACTCATTGAGAAACGCCATGACCTCAACCTTCAGCGCGAACAGATTGCGGGATTCGAACCTACGGAACTCGTCCCACCACCAACTACTGGCACCGGCGGCATCAAAGGACGACGCAAGAGTAAGAAAGACAAACTACGCGAAGCAGCCGCTCGCGAGGGCTTTACTCCCGGACGGCTATAGTCGTTGATTTCTCCGAAATCAAACGCCGCCAGCCCGACAAACGTCTGATTTCGGAGAAATCAACGACTATCAGAACACCCTCTTCTTGAACGATTCAGGCTAAATGCTAGCCTTTCGACGAAACCATCTTGCCGATGAAGTCGAGGATTTCAAGTCGTCCCTTATTTGCTTTCGCTGAACAGGTGAATATCGTGGGCTCCCCATCACAGCGTTCTGATAGAGCCTCTAAGAATGTCTCCACACACTTCTTCAAAACCGTTGGCTTCGTCTTGTCTGTCTTAGTGAAAATCAAGGCAAACGGCAACTGACAACCCACCACCCATTCGATGAAATCGAGGTCCAGCGTTTGCGGAGGGATCCTTGAATCGATCAGGATGAAGACCCCCAAGAGATTGCTCCGATTCACCAGGTAATCGGAGACGAATTCGTTGAACTTGCTCTTATCAGCACGCGAACGCTTCGCATAACCATAGCCGGGCAAGTCGACCATCGTCCACGTGCCGTTCATGTTGAAGAAATTGATCAACGTCGTGTGCCCCGGCGTCTGAGACACCCTGGCCAGCCCTTTACGCCCAGCGAGGAAGTTAACCAAGGTCGACTTTCCCACATTAGATCGACCGATAAAGGCAACCTCTCCCAGCGGCGACTCCGGGCAGGACACGAGATTTGGAGCGCTCGTGACGAATTTAGCCGAGTTGATTTTCATAGAAACTTACTAACGAATGTCCGTGATATACTCAAATCCGCAAGAGAACTCAGCCAGTCGGATACTGACGGCAGTACTCATAGAGGCACAAGCTCGTAGCCGTCGCCGCATTGTAACTGAAGGGCAATCCCCACACCGGAATCTCAACGACCGCATCCATCAGATCCAGACACTCTTGAGTGATCCCCTCACGCTCTGCTCCGATGACTAACACACACTTTCTAGGAAACGCATATTCATGGAGATTGACCGACCCCGTCGCCTGCTCAAGCCCCACCATGGTGTAGCCTTCCGCTTTCAACTTCTTCAAAACCGGCGGAAGGCTTCGCTTCACCGTTAGAGTCACCTCGTCCGCGCCATCACGAGCGATACGCGCATCCACCTTGGCATGGCCGGTGGCGATGATCTCAGTCACACCACAGCAGCCCGCCGTTCGCATGATCGTCGCCAAGTTCGCATGGCTTCGCATCGGAGAACACGCCACCACCAAAGAGCGAGGAACCGAAAGCGGTGTCGGCGGTTTATGCCGAATATGGACGAAGTTAGACACGAGCCCCTTCCATTGTCGTGGATCACTCCGTGGTCCAACGCTTTCAGCCTCCGGCTAGCTTTCTTGGCAAGTCGGACACCAACAAGTCGTCCGCCCACCAACCGTTTCCCGTACTAAGGGCGCTCCACAGGGACAAGTTCCGCCATCCTTCCAGCGATGATTGAAGAGCCAGCTATCAGGCGGCGTGTTCCAATCTGTCGCGATCACCCGCATGGCTTGCCGACAAACCAGGCGCAGCTTTGTCCAGAGCAGCTTTGTTTCCACCTCATCCAATGTCCCAGCCCGACGACGCGGATCAAGCTGGCAACGCCAAAGAATCTCATCCGCCATCCAATTGCCGACTCCAGGAAACGTCTCCTGCATGAGCAAGACTGCCTTCAAGGGACTGCGTCCTCGGCGTTTTAGAAATTCCGCTAGCCGCGTCTGAGTAAATCGTTCGTCAGAAACTTCAGGAGCCAATCTATCCCAGAACACTTCAAACTCTTTGATTTCGTACTTCTGCCAGTGGCCAAACATACGCGGATCCGTAAACACGAGTTGCTGCTTGGCCTGCTGAAAGACGAGATGATCGTGCTTCTCCGGCTCATAATCTTTCGGTGCAACCCAATGCTTGCCCGTCATCCCCAGATGCCCTGACAACCACACACTCCCAAAGCGAAAGAACATCTGTTTCCCGTGGGTGCGCCGCTCTTCATAGCGCTTACCTTCGATCGCAGCGGGCAACCCGTTAGGCTCAACCATGTCCCGAAAGACTCGCGCCTTTGGGTGCAAGGCGACTTTCTTCACGACCTGACCTAGGCCAGCGTCCCATTCTTTGGCGTAATAAGCGACCTCGGCAAGCTCTGGCATCGTTGTTAGACAATGGCCATCTCAGCTGGCGGCGCGACGCCCCAAATGAGATGTTTGGAAGTAAAGCGTAACAATCGGCGACTATAAGGACGCGTCGTCCAAGCACCTGCTGCCATGCACGCAATATGTGAGTTCATGTGACCTTGGAGAAAGACCGCGACTGGATTGGCGTGCATTTGCATGATCTTATCACCGGCAGCTTGCAGTGAGAAGATCCGCCCATCGTAGAAGAGCTCGATCAGCTCCGCCCACGCTTCTAACCAATCATCGAATTTACGTTGGTAGCTTTGCAAGGCACGCTTTGGTGGTCCTTTCGGATAGCGAATGAAGATGTCTGCTAGAACATCAGCTGACTCCATCGCCATGAATAAGCCGGGCGACAACATCGGATCCACGAAGCCATAGGCATCGCCCAACTGAACCCAACCCGGCCCATAAGCTTGCTCGGACACGAGTTGGTAATTGGCGTAGCTCTTGACCGAAGTCACTCGCTTCGCTCCCCGCGTGGCTTTGGTAAGGTAAGGATCTCGCCGAATCGCCGCCATGAGCCTGTCTTCCGGCTTACTCCCCAGACGCTTAGCTTCAGTCTTGTCCAAGACCACGCCCACGGACAATCGATTGCCAGGCAGTGGAATTCTCCAACTCCAGCCACGCTCCATACGCGTGATGATGACCTGCCCAGCAGCCTTCGGGTGATGGTAGCCCTCGAAATGAGCAAAGTAGGCGATATCACGCCGAGCCCCCTCTTTCGCGGGCAAGTCCAGCGTCCGAGCGAAGAGTCGATTCCGCCCTGAGGCATCGATGAGCCAATCCGGCTGCTTTCCCTCCAAAGAAGGCGCCGCAGCCAGACTTTCTTCCGTGAGCCGCAATCTACCTTCTCCAGCAGGCTCCACTTTCGCCCGATGCTGATCTTCGTCACTCCCAACTCGGCCGCCCGATCCGAGAGCAATTCATCAAAAGCCGGGCGCGGTACATTATAAGCGTAAGTCGGCAGTACCCCGGCGACAGGCTCAAAGGAGAAGTCCATGTCCTTCTCCGCTTTCGGATGAACAAATGAGACCCCAGGTTTGTAAGTCGACATCTCAGCGACACGTTCTTCCACTCCCAATCGTTGCAGAATCGGGACAATTGCTGGAATAAGCGACTCACCGACGAGCAAATCGGGAACCTTGTCGTCAGCAAAGAGCACGGGACAAAGCCCTTGCTGCGCGAACAAGCCTGCCAAGGTGGCACCAGAGGGACCTCCTCCCAAGATAGCAATCGTCGCGGCCATGCTCTATCCAACTGTAGTTGCAGAGGGAAGCAAGCCCACGATCGCACCTATAAGATGATCTAGGAATGCCGGAAATTTACCAATTCCCAACCAACACCGGACGGGGCCCTTTCCCCCGCTAAGAGAACTCGCCTATGGAGCGACAGCGGCGTCGGACTGACCACCGAACTGTAGAAAGACGGTGCTTGAAGAAGCGTGAAAGTCATCAACGTAGGCGCCTCCCTCTTCTGGAGAGTCACCGTCCAGCACCACATTGACTGGGACAACAGTCTCTTCCTCAAAGTCTTGCTCAGGCTCAACATTCAGCTGCGCCGCTGCCGTTGAACGGCTTCTACAGCATCCACGTCAGTCGGACCAAATGGCATGGAGCCGCCAGTGAAGAGGCTAAACAGGCTAAAACAAAGAAATCCAAAGATGCCCACCAGGACGGGAGCCAGGATCAATGGATTACGGTTTCCATGACCTCCCTCAGGCCGAACAGTGTCCTCTAGCTGGCTGCAATTGTTCCGGAAGATAGCTTCCGGATCTGATGCATGCTCATCAAATTTACTTAAGATTTCCGAAACATTCAGATTCAAGAATGATCCGTAGGTTTTAACGAAACTCTTAGCATAAACGGGACTATCAAAGTTCGCATAGTTGTCCGTTTCCAAAGAACGGATGTTTGCTAATGAGATGAAAGTCTGACTAGAGACTTGTTCTTCAGTTAGGCCTTGTTGCAAACGCGTTTCGCGAAGTCGTTGTCCGAGGCTTGCCATGAGGGAGGAGGAATATTAAAAGTTAACCAAGCAACTTAATACTGTGATTCATCCTCGATGTTGTCTATTAAAATTTCGCGCGGTTTCGCTCCTTCTCCCGGTCCAACATAACCACGCTCTTCAAGGATATCCATCATCCTAGCAGCACGAGTATAACCCAAGCCTAACCGCCGCTGCATCAGTGAAGTCGAAGCGCGCTTCTCTTGGTGAATCACTTCCAAGCACTTCTCTAGGATCTCTTCGTCTTCATCAGACACATTGCTCTCTGAACTCGACTTCCCTTCCAAGGTCTCTTGCACCTCTTGTTCATAAACAGGCTCACCTTGTTCACGACAATAATCGACCAAGTCCTGAATCTCATCATCAGAGATAAGAGCACCCTGAGAACGGACTAATCGAGCGGTCCCTGGTGGGAGATAAAGCATGTCTCCTTTACCCACCAAACGGTCGGCTCCCTTCTCGTCCAGAATGACCCGGCTATCGATGCCTGAGGATACCTGGAAGGCGATTCTACAAGGAATATTAGCCTTAATCGTTCCGGTGATGACGTCTGCGCGAGGCGTTTGAGTCGCCACGATAAGGTGGATTCCAGCCGCTCTGGCCATCTGCGTGATCCGGCCAATAGCCAGCTCTACATCAGCAGGAGCCGTCTGCATAAGGTCTGCCAGCTCGTCAATGATCACGACGATGTAGGGCAAGGAATCCGGCATCTCAGGATCCTCCGGCGAAGCGAACTCGTGTGGAGGCAGCGTCTCATCATGCGGCTCATTAGGATCCTCGTCTTCGTCTCGATCCTCGCGCGCCTCCATATCTCGCTCAGCTTTGGCAAAGGCCTCAGAGAGATCACCGCCATCATCGGTATTGATCTTAACAGAATGCACAAAGAATGGCGGCGCTTCTTCATCCTCGGCAACCTCTTCCGATGAACTCTCCGCACTATCAGAACCCTTATCATCTGCTACGATCTCAGGATTAGACGCATCATTGGAAATGATCTCATCTTCGCTAACTAAACCCTGATCAATACCTGTATCTTCTTCCGGATCTTTCGTCGCAGTATCCGAGGCTTTGTCCGAATCGGGTTTCGCTTCATTGCCAGCACTCCTTGAAGCAGCACGCTCAGGCTTCTTTGGAACCTTATTCAGATCGCGCGAATTAAAGGCGTCGAAGTTACGCTTCCCGACCTTAGCAAATAGCTTATACCTACGCTCCATTTCCTTAACCACCCAGCGCAATGCGAGAATGACTTTCTTGGGATCCGTAACAACTGGAACGACAAGATGTGGAAGGTCATTGTAGACCTGCATTTCCACAACCTTAGGGTCGATCATAATAAAGCGCAGTTGCTCTGGTGAGAACTGAAATAGCAGGCTAGCTACAATCGAATTAATACAAACACTCTTGCCGCTTCCCGTCGCACCAGCCACGAGCAAGTGAGGCATGGAAGCCAGATCAGCCAGGACCGCATTCCCGTACACATCTTTGCCTAGAGCCAGAGGGATCTTGTACTTCGTATCACGGAAAGCAGGGTCATCCAGCAGCTCTCGTAACGGGACCGGAACCTTGATTTCATTGGCAATCTCGATGCCCACCGTGTCTTTCCCAGGAATCGGCGCGATAATATTGATCCGCTCCGCCTTCGTCGCCCGAGCAATATCTGGCTCCAAAGTCGCAATCCGGCTCACTCGTAGTCCCTTAGAAGGATAAATCTCATAACGAGTGATCGTAGGCCCACGCGTGATATCTCCAGGATACACCTCCAGCCCAAACGTCCCCAGTGTTTCCACAATGATATTCTGATTTCGGATCAGCGAGCCCTGGTCAGCAGGGACCTCCGTCGCCTCCTCATCGAAATTCAGCAGATCTAGAGGCGGCAGCTTGTAGCCCTCAAAGCGCACGCCCTGGAAGCTCGCACGGATGGGTAGCGTCGACTCATCAGGATTCGCCACGCGCTTCGGACGCCGAGCCGATCCATCGATGATCTTAGGCGTCGGTGGTCGCACGTCTGCCACAGGATCCCCAATCGCTTCGACCTTCTCAGTAGCTTCCGCCTCTTCATCAGCATCAACATCGGCCGCAGCTGCCTTCTTCTTGGCTCGCTTCTTAGCGCCCTTCCCAGTGAATGCCGCCTCTTCAGGCGCCTCATTCTCCGCGACGACCACCCAATCCTCATCTTCCTCCTCGGAACCCTCTTCCTCATCATCCTTCGCCGCCGCTTTCTTCTTAGCAGGCTTCTTAGAAGCTCGTACCGCCTTCTTCGCCTCGCGCTCTTCTATCTCCACACGCTTCAGTTCGTCTGCAGTCTCCCACTGACGCTCTTTCCGCTTCTCTTGGAGAATGTTCCAATCCTCGAGACAACGCCGAACGAAATTCACGGGGTGAAACCCGGT
Source organism: Caprella mutica (assembly GCA_947561585.1). Taxonomy (NCBI): domain Eukaryota; kingdom Metazoa; phylum Arthropoda; class Malacostraca; order Amphipoda; family Caprellidae; genus Caprella; species Caprella mutica. The sequence goes on along the minus strand of CANNZV010001762.1, from coordinate 102,480 downwards.
CAGCATGACCATGCCCAAGAGGTAAGTAGGCAAGAGCAAGACCTGTGCTCCAAAGCCACCCACTAATTTCTTCACGGTACCACCGATCACCCATCCCACGGCACCGCCAGGCCCAATGATGTTCAACGACTCAGCCCAACCCTGGAAGAAGACTGATTGGACCTGTACAAGACTCGCTCCAGCCAAGACAAAAATCGCCAGGCCACCAATCGTACGCTGATTAAGCGGGATCTTCGCCACAAACCGCGACAAGCCGAACCAGCAAAGCCCCACCGCGACCAAATAACTAGCCGCACCAAAGAGGGAATAATGAACCGCCGCAATAATCGCCCCGAGCACGCCCACGAAATTCTGCGTCTGCTCGTTCGGTTGGCTCGTCTTGGGTAAAAAACTCGCCCAAGCAGGCACGTCATTCGGAGTATAAGAAACCAGCGCCAACAGCAGCAGGATACCTGCCCACAGTAGACCGAAGGTGATAATAGCGCCGACGGGAGAATCCATCGGTGCTGTGGAGCGCGGCTTCACAGAGGAAGACTTGCGCCGGGAAGCTTTCTTTCGCGGGCTACTTGGCATGTCGAGACTATTAGCGCATCTTAAATACTAGAATCACTGTTGCAAGACGAATACCCCGTTATGCCTCCTATCATCATCATCTTTCTCAAATGGCCTCAGCCTGGCCGGGTCAAAACCCGCCTCGCCGCCACTCTTGGTGATGAGAAAGCCACCGCCATCTACCGCGCCCTAGTCCACGAAGTCGGGAGCAAACTCGCCGCATGCACAGACGAACATCTCGCCGTCTGTTACGCCCCAGCCAATCAAGGGGAAGCCATTCAAGACTGGATAAAGAATGAAGCCTTTCCTCACTGCACCATCCGACACTGGTGGCCACAGCCAGAAACGGACCTCGGTGGCAGACAAACCGAAGCCCTTCAGCGCGCCTTCGCCCACGGATACAAGAAAGCAGCCCTCATCGGCACAGACTGCATCGACTTCGATCACACCACGTTTACAAAAGCCTGGGGCGCTCTCGACCAAGACGCAGACTGGGTCTTCGGCCCCGCAAATGATGGCGGCTACTACCTAGGAGCCACCAAACTCGATGCCACCAGCCCTGCCCACGTCTTCCGCGACGTCCGCTGGAGCAGCGAACACACGCTCACAGACTGTCAGAAACACATCAAACAGCAAGGGGGCCACTTTCTCATTCTAGAAACTTTAGCTGATGTAGATGACTACGAAGATTGGCAGATGATTCAAAATCGCCTACCCCTTTAATCATGGAAAGGTCACCTTGGAATGAACCCATCGTCTTCGCCCCCGTCTACAAAGAGAAGGTTTGGGGAGGTCGTAGCTTGGAGTCTGTATACGGACGCCAACTTCCCAATGGCACCAACTACGGCGAAGCCTGGGAATTCGTCGATCGCGAGAACGAGCACGTCACCATCCAGAACGGCCCAGCCGCAGGCAAGACCCTTCACGACCTCTGGGCACACGAACGCACCGCCGTCTTTGGCGCCGCATTCACAAACCATCCCTCCGAGCGCTTTCCTCTGCTAGTCAAGATCCTCGACGCCAGAGATGACCTCTCCATTCAAGTCCACCCGCCAGCGGCCATCGCCCCAGCCTTGAAAGGCGAGCCCAAGACGGAGATGTGGTACATTGCCCACAGCCGAACCCGGAGCCAAACTCTACGTCGGGCTCAAAGCTGGCATCACCAAAGAAGCTTTCGAAGCCGGTATTGCCGGCGGCCAGACCCAGGACCAAGTCCACGCCATCACCCCCAAGAAAGGCGACTTCATCTTCATCCCTAGCGGACGCCTCCACGCCATCGGCGCCGGGCTCCTCATCTACGAAATCCAGCAGAACAGCGACACCACCTACCGCGTCTTCGACTGGAATCGCCCAGGCTCCGACGGCAAGCCTCGCGACCTCCACGTCGACGAATCTCTACGCTGCATCGACTTCGAAGACATCGAGCCCGAAATGGACGCCCCAGAAGGTGACACCCTCGTTCAATGCGAGCACTTCCAAGTCCTCCGCCGCACCCTCTCGCCCAACCAATCCATCGCAGCGACACCAGACGGCCAAGCCGCCATCGTCACCGTCATCGAAGGCACCATCACCTCCGGCCATCACCAATTCAAACCAGGCGACTTCTTCCTCATCCCCGCAAATTCCACTGACGAAGTGCGCAACCTCATCACCCAGGACCAAGCCGCCGAAGTGTTGCTCACCTGGCTCCCGTCCTAACGAAGGAAAGAGGAATAGGCCCGGCGGGATTCGAACCCACGACCAAGGGATTATGAGTCCCCTGCTCTAACCGCTGAGCTACAGGCCCTAATTAGTCTCTTCCGACAATCCTCTCACCGTGAAGCGAGTGGATGATCTAGAGAATAGCTATCTTGGACAATACGCCACCGCAATGATCTCGAAAGCGATAAGTTCTCTTACTCTCTCTACTATCTGAAGGGCCTGATCAAACTCGTCCTTCGTAGATCTGCAGCACCAATTCGGTAGCGAGGGCCCAGACGAGGCCGGAATCGCTGGCTCTCGGCCCGTTTTCACCGCTTCGACGAAGTCGGTCAAGATCGCTTCATGCCCAGCGGTGTCATCTACTGCTGCGCTGCCTGCCCCACTGTGGACTTCGAATGTCTTCCCTTGTGTGGGCCGTTCTACACCTTCCACATGCCAGGCGGTGATCTCGTCATTCTCCATGACTAAGCTTCCAAGTTCTCCGTGAACTTCTAGCACTGGTGCAAACCCTGGCTTCGTCGCTGTCGATGCCGTGATCGTTCCAATCATTCCGTTTTCATAGCGAAGTAAAGCGACTCCGTGATCTTCCACTTCAATCTCATGAACAAACGTGTCTAGCATGCTCACCACCTTATTCGGCATACCAAAGAACCACGTGAAGATGTCTACATTGTGCGCGGCCTGTTGAATGAATGGGCCTCCTCCATCGATGGCGTAACCGCCGCGATAGTCACCAGAGTTGTAGTAGTCCATGTCACGATAGAATTTCACGCGCATGTCCGCCGCAAAGATTCGTCCAAGCACACCAGCATCCAGCAGCGCCTTCACCGCCACATTGTCAGGACTCATTCGGCGCTGAAAAGTCACCGCCAGTGTCACGCCCGCTTCATCACATGCGGCGGTCATCCGATCCATGTTCTCTCGGGAAATTTCTAGCACTTTCTCTGTCAGCACATGTTTCCCCAATGAGGCTGCTTCCTCCGCTTGGAGATGATGCGTGCCATTCGGCGTGCATAGAATAACAGCATCGTAGGCCCGCTGAATTCCATCTAACGAAGTGGCGATCTCCGCAGCCTCCGCCAACCACTCTGGACGACGTCCGCTGCGAGAAACCAAGCCACCCAACGCAGCGCCCTCGATCTTTGCGAGAGCGCGTGCGTAGGTCGACCCGATATTCCCAGAGCCGATGATGACAAACGTGAATTGCGAAGCCACGGACTACTCCTTCACGCGGTAGAAACCAGACCCCTTCGCCGTGCGAGTGGCATCGGTGTCTTGGTAAGGACCTACTGTCACACCCGTCGCAATGACGTCCCAGGAAACAAGATCTTCCGAATACTCAACGTCGTAGGTATCGACATTACCAAGGCTCGAACCGATGCTGACACCAGCGGCAGACATAGAGACATCCGTTAGACTGGTACGGAACGGAGAGTCAGGCTCTGGTTCTGGAGCAGCTCCGCCGCCTAACTTCTGACCAGGATTCGCCTGGAGTTCAGCCACTTCGGCGTCTGACAGAACGCGTCCATAAATTTGCAGATCATCCAACAAACCGCTATACCCAAACATCCCATTGACCGCACCGACCTGAAGAGCTCCACGATCGTCGGTGACTTCAGTGCCATCTTCCTTTGTCTCTATGAGGACACCATCGACGTAGATCTTCACGGTGCCTGAGTCATCGCCATTGGGAGTATAAGTTGCCGTGACATGCTGAGCCTCATCTGCGGTCACGCTTCCGGTGCCGGCGATGTCCTGGCTACCACCTCCAAACCACGTTAGCTGACCACTGGCGACCGCGAGGGCATAGGGATCGCCGAGTGTAGCATCAGCAGAGCCGTCCCCCTTAGCGAAGAGCCCTGCCACATTGGCAAGATCTGCCGAAGGCTGATGCCAAAGACTAATAGAGAATCCACTTTCAAAGCCTGGCAAATTCGCCACTTCAGCATAGGCCGCTGCGGCCCCCGGAGTAAAGCTCACCGCGCTTCCGCCAGCAAGCCCTGCCTGACCCAGTGCAATCGTGCCATCGCCAGCTACGTAGGAGCCGTGATTGCCATTGCCGGAGGAGTCATTCAGCCGCGTGCCTTCAGTCTCGTCCATCTTATACCAAGCTAGAAGCTTATTCTGATCTGGAATGTTCGCATTCAGATCGAGGGCACGAGTCGTTTCATTCTCATCGTCACTGGTGAACTCTAGCGAAGCGATGAACCCACCATCACTCCCCTTCGGGTCAAAGGTCACAGTGAAATCCTGGCTCGCTCCTGGCGCTAATGTCAGCGGCACGACGAGATCGCTCGTGTAGTTCGCTAGATCAGACCCTATCAATGCCGCAGCAGTAATCGTAAGATCATTGCTTGAACCAGAATTCTTCAAAGTCACGGTCCGAGTCTGCAAACCTGGACTGTCTCCCAATAAGCCAAACGGTGTACGGAAGGGAACAGAGAGATGAGGATCTCCAAGGATTATCGGCACGAAGGTTGAGCCATCTGGTTGAGTAGGGCTATCAGGAATAATCGCGTCCACACGAAGACTAAAAGCCGAACCATCAGATCCATCACCACGCCCCTCATCTGATCCAACTGGTGTTAGCGCTAGATCCACAAAGTCACCAGGATTCACATTGGCATAGAACGTCCTTGTTTCACCTTCGGTATCACTGCCTTCGACCACAATGCTATCCTTTAGCTCGCCGTTGATATGCAACTGAGCGGTTGTCCCGTTGCCATTGCCATTCGATTTACGCAAATGATAGATAAGCGCCAATGGTGTCGGATCTTCCAGCTCGTCAGCAACCCAACGACGGATCGCCCATTCTTCGAATCCTCCACTATTCGTGCCATTCGGGTGAGCACCTTCTGGTCCAATCACCGTCCACGGAATATTGTCTCCATCTTCATTGGGCTCATCCCACTGAGATCCAGTCCACCACTCGTCAGGATACTGCGTAAAATCAGCCACAGGATCGTAGTTCACTGGCTCGTCTTCAGGAACTTCACCGAGTTCCCGGAAACCATTGTACCAACCATTCTCGCTCTGAGTCCCCGAGAACTCTTCTACTGAATCTGCAATCAAGCCTGCAAAGGGATTGCTACTCGCATCATTGGGATCAAAGCCATCGGCTAGCTCGACAGGGTCACTGAACCCATCGCCATCGGAGTCAGCCTTATTGGGATTCGTCGCAGGATCGCCGTTAGCCTCGTCGCCATCCGAAAGACCATCACTATCAGTATCTGCTTTGATCGGGCTTGAGCCCGCTTTGGAAGCATCCACGAAGTCACCATCACCAAGCTCGGCGCCATCGGGGAGACCATCCCCATCGGTATCCGCTAGAGTAGGATCTGAGAGAAGCTCAAACTCACGCTCATCAGGCAGGCCGTCACTATCATGATCACCTCCCGAAGATAACTGCGACAGATCGTCGGCAAAGTACTGACGCTCCCAAGCATCTGGCAAATCATCGCCATCGGAGTCATCGCCCGTCGCAGAAACAAACAACGTTCCATCAGGTTGACGAGCATTCTCTGGTATAAAGGTCCCCACAATCATCCACGAGAGAGAGCCATCGGAACCGTCCGAGCGTCCATCGCTAGGGCCTTCAGGTGTAAGTCCGAGATCAATGATATCTCCAGGATTAGCATTGATGTAATACAAACCAGTCGCCCCCACCGCGTCGCCTCCAGCAACGGTCGCCTTCACGACTTGGGTACCATTGATATTGAGGGAGCCTGAAATTCCACCACCGTTCAAATTCTCTTCTCGCACATTCCACACAATCGCCAACGGCGTCGGCTCAGTAATCTCACTAGCCACCCAACGGCGAATCGCCCACTGCTCCGTCGAATTATTGCTACCATTAGGGTGCACGCTCTCGGCAGCGAGCATCGTCCATGGAACATTGCCATCGCCCAATCCCAGGCTGTACCAGTCCAAGTCCAACCATCATCCGCGCTAAACGCGGTGAACTCCGTGTCTGGGTCATAATCCTCACCACCGCCGTCTGCCGTGTAATCGCGGAAGCCATTGAACCAAGACGGCCCCTGGTCTTCACCAAAGTCTTCGATCGAATCTCCAATCTTCGAAGCAATAATCTCGTCCACCACCAGCTCTTGCCCATCCGTTAGTCCGTCGCCATCGGTATCGGCATTGCGAGGATTGGTTCCACCGGCAATCTCATCACCATCAAGCACACCGTCATCATCCGAGTCCGAGTCTGTCGGATCTGTCGAAGCGCCAAACTCCTCTAGGTCCGTAAGATTATCACTATCAGAATCAGCATCTCCCGACAAAGTCGCCAAGTCATCGGAGAAGAGCCGTTCCCAGGCATCGGCAAGCCCATCCGAATCCGAGTCTTCACCGGTCGCTGGAACAAACGGAGAGCCATCTGGCTGGACTGGGTTATTGGGGATGGTATCATCGATCACTGCCGTCCAAGTAGACGCATCACTACCATCGGTGCGATCTTCGCTAGGCCCCACAGGCGTGAGCGAAATATCGATGTGATCACCAGGATTTACATTCACGTAAACCGTCTGATCAATGCCCACCTCATCAGAACCTTCCACCGCACCATAATCTACTTGGACACCATTCAAATTAACCGAAACTGAAGTCCCGTTACCAGCGGCGTTATTTTTGTGTAAATGCCAAGACACAGCGAGAGCTTTGGGGCCAGTATCTGCTGTCCAGCGCCTCACCGCCCACTGCTCACCACCAGTGGCACTATTGGTTCCATTCGGGTGACCTCCAGTAGCATTGATCGCCGTCCACGGAGTATTCCCATCGCCCCAGTCCCACGCGGCACCTGTCCAGCTCCAGCCATCCGCTTCAGCAAAGGCGACAAAGTCCACCTCTGCATCATAGTTATTGAGATCATCGGCACCTTCCTCAACGATTCGAATTCCATAGCTCCAGCCATTAACCCCCTGATCAGCAGTGGTCGGGAAGTCGGCTTCGGAATCAGCGATTACTTCGGCACGGAGCATGCCCAGCATTGAAAGTAAGAAAGAGGCAGTGAGGCAAAGGTATTTCATAAGGGTGAGAAATTCAGGGGAACTCCATGTTAAGATAAAGCGGCCACGCATGTAAAGCCCAGCTATCCATCGTAGACACAAATAAGGGCCAACCGTTAAAGGGCCAACCGTTACCGGATGGCCCTTACTTTAAATCCTCCAGTTCCGGGATTGTGTTGTGTTCATGCAACAACACCCATTCGTGTTTCACGCTTCTCCACAGACGCTCGATCAACACGTTGTCCATCCAACGCCCCCGGCCGTCCATGCTGACTTGCACTCCGAGGCTCTCTACTGCGCTGAGCCACTCTACTCCCGTGAATTGACTGCCTTGATCTGTGTTCATGATCGAGGGAACCTTCCCTGCTACACCGACTGCTTCACAGAGGACATCGAGGCAGAAGTCTACGTCCATCGTGTTGGACACCCGCCAAGCTAGCACCGCTCGCGTCTTCCAATCGATTATCGCCACCAGGTACACGGATCCTTTGCTCCATGGGATGTAAGTGATGTCGATCGCCCAGACCTCATCAGCTTTGGTGACCTTCCGCCCTCGCAGCAAATAGGGATACTTCGGATGCTCAGGGGCTGCCTTGCTCGTGCAGGGCTTGCAGTAGATTGCCTTGATTCCAAGGTGCTTCATCATCTTTCCGACTGTCCATCGTGTCGTATGATAGCCGTTGCGTTTTAGCACTCTCTTGAGTTGGCGGGTACCCATTGTTGGATCTTTGGCATGGATGACTTTGATCAATCCCAGCACCTCTTCATGCTTCGGGCTGGGTTGCCATTCGGGGTGCCGTTTCGGCTCTAACCGATTGCGATTCACTCCGAGGAGTTCTCACTGTTTGCGGATGCTGAGCTGAGGATGATCCGTTTCCACCATGGCTTTTCTCATGGCTCTATCCCCAGCTCTTTGCACTTTTTTACGAGGAACTCCTTCTCAACAACGACACGCCCTAAGGTCCGTTCTAGCGCGTCTGTGCGTTCCTGCTCGGCTTCCGATTCTCGGTTCCTGGCGTTCTTCCTCTCGAAGAGAGCACTGCCATCGGAGAGCAACTCCTTCTTCCACGCGGTGACTTGTGAGGGGGCTAACTTGTGCTCCGCAGCGATTTCGTTGATGCTCTTCAAGCCCTTCGCTGCTTCGAGTGCAACGCGGAACTTGAAGCGTGGTGAGTGATTTCGTCTTGTGTTACGTTTTGGCATTTCTGGTTAGGTGTAAGGTTGATTTATTAACCCACCGGAGATCCTTAACCAAGCCTCGATATTGGCTCCGTTTTGACCAGCCGGAATGGTGACGGTGAAGGCGCCGTCTGCAGGGATGGTGACGGCATCGCCATCGATGGTGAAGGCGATGTCACTGGGGATGATGTCCGCACTCTCAAGCTTGGCATGGACGAGCAGGTCGCCTTCCTGATCGGAGCGCGTGATGGTGAAGGGAACGGTGGTGCCTTCGGTCACCGTTGGGCTGCCTGCGGCGATGGAGATGACGGGCGGTGAGTCTTCGGTGATGGTAGGGACGGCGACGGGAGCAGATTTCCCACCGCTGATCACTCTGACAAGGAACTTGTTGTCAGCGTTCTGAGTGAGGCTCACATTGATCGAGAAATTGGTCGCGCCGCCTGAGAGTTGTTGTGATCCGACCAGGGTGTCCGTCCCATCAATGTTTCCGTTATCGTTGAGGTCGGCGTAGACTTCTACCAGGGCGTTTGCCACGGACGTGCCTTCAATGGCAAAGGCGACGTCGAGGGTGATGGCCGCTGAAGGGCTCGTGATTGCGGGCGCGGGCGGCTGATTGAAGAAGACTTTATTGGCCCCATTCCTCCCAACCCACACGTCGAGATCGCCGTCACTGTCCAAGTCACCGAGGGCGACTGAAAGCGCCGTGCCGTATGCTTTGTCAGTCGTGTTAGAGAAAGTGCCCGAGCCGTCATTCGTGTAGATCTGGCTCCCACTGAACTCGTTTCCGACAAAGGCATCGAGGTCGCCGTCGAGGTCGCCTAGACGCCCCGCCCAGGTGACTGCATCGCCGAGGCTCTGTCCAGAATTGGCGAATTTGCCAGAGCCATCATTGAGAAAAACTCTGTTGTTTCCAGTTTTGCGACGAAAGCGTCGAGATCGCCGTCGCCATCGAGGTCGCCTAGGAGCGCGGCGACGCTCTCTGAATTTCCAAGGATCTGCCCATTGGTAGCGAACGTGATGGGTTGCCTAGTAGAGGGGATGCTAGGATCAGAAAGAGGCTGAGGATGGCCGAGATGCTGCGTGTTAATGAGGACTTCACATCGTCTTCTCGGGAGGTGGTTTGGAGAAATGACGGGTGGGTGGCGAGAAAGTTGAAATTAGATGAGACGGCGGCGGGACGCCACCGCTACGGGGGATGTGAGGCTGTATGATCACGGGATCCTACAGTGCGATTGGCTGCCTAATGGCAGGACCCCATACCAGATGAAATAGCAAAGTGAACGACGGCTTCCAGCCGTCGCGTTATTCCCTGGAGGGCATCTGTTACGATTGGAAAGCTAGCAAAGTAGAATCCGCCGAATATCGTCTAGTCCACAAAGACCACCTGATAGAATCGGCGATCGTTGGGAAGCGGGCCTGGATCGGTGAAAGACATGAGGCCGCTGGGAGGGCAGGTTTGTGGCGTGCCGAGGTTCATCCAGGCACCTACGGTTCCGGAGTGCTGGAGCTGGTATTGGTGCCCAGGGATGCCGTTGGCCTGAATCGTGGCGGAGGTTTCGAGCGTCGTAAAGCTGATGTTGATGCCGTCCGCATCGGGCTGAAACTCGACGGCGCCGACATCAATGGCACTGCCGCTCAGGCGCGGCGCACCACGCTGGTCGACGGTCAAGCCGCTGACGGCAACGGCGTTGTTGCCAGCATCGATTGCCGGGCTGCCCGGTATGTGTAGGTGTGTTAACGTGGCTCCGCCGTTGTCTCTCAGGGTGCTGTCCAGGTAGTCGCTGACGGTGCTGCCAGAAGGCAGCGAAAGGATGTTGCCACCGAGATCCTGGAAGGCTTGGAAAGAACTGGATGGATCGAGGATCATGGTGTTGGCGAAATTGACGGTTCCGCTTCCGAACGTTGCCCAGCCTGAGTTGTGGTTGACAAAGGTACAATGATAGAAGCTTGCTTGCATGGTATTGCCGTCCGCTTGAAAGCTGGCACCTTGGCCGCTGGTGTTTCCCGAGAACGTCGAGTTGTAAATGGTGAGCTCGCTGCCGGTAGTGTATAAGCCGCCTGCTTGCTGCGAGGCCGTATTGTTAGTGAATAGGCAATGAGCGATGACCACCGGGCCAGTGGAGGCATTGTGCACACCAGCGCCTGCCATCTGGGCTCCATCGGCAATGGTGAGCCGCTCCAGGGTCACGGTGTGAGCACCGTTTGGAATGCGGATGACGCGAGAATTCCCGTCCGCGCTGAGCGTGAGTCCGGCGGCGGGGGCAGAGAGTGTGAGGTCGCTCTCGATGAGGAGCGCCCCGCTGGTGAGCGTGATGGTTTGATGCGTGTCAAAGAGTTCAGAGAAGACGATGGTTTCTCGGCCCTCTTCGGCATTGGCATTGAGGACCGCTTGGCGGAGAGAGCCTGCGCCACTATCATTGGTATTGGTGACAGAGGTCGCGAGCACAGCCGAAGGGTCGAAATTAAGTTGGAATCCGTTAGAGCCAGAGACGCTGGATCCCGTCTGGGTGTAAACGATCATGCCACTTTCTCCGGTATTGCCAGTGAAGGCGACATAGTCATCGGGACTACTCAGGCCATTATCATCAGCAATGTTACCTGCCGTGACCGTCTGTGCTGCTTGATTCGCACCGTTGACTTGAAAGGTCGTATCCTGCCCGGCCTGGCCCGGAACACCATAGAGATGAAGTGTGTAAAAGGTGTAAGCTGGAAGCTCTGCAATGGTGACCGTTGCCGTATTGCCTGGGGCAGTAGAAGCAAAGTCCTCCATCAGGGCATTGTGCCCGGTCAAACCGAATTCGATTGCGCCTGGGTTGGCTGAACTTTGGAGTTCAGCGCTCCAGGTGACATCCACCGCGGTCGAGGTGCCTGAGGCATCGCGAACATTTGTAAGATCGGCAACGTTGTTCGTTGCAGGAGCGGTATGGTTCCAGAAGTCTCCGGAAGAACCGAGTGCCGCTGCGCCAGACTGCACCGCGCTCGCATCACCCCAGTCTACGTTAATAAGCGTACCAACCGATCCACCCGAAGATTGCTTGTCCAGAACCATCTCATACAGCTCGGTTTTAGCACTATGGAATCGAATATCTATTCTTCCATCCAACACCCTGACAGTGTATTCGCTGCCAACGCGTGAAATCAGTTCATCGCTCTCAAAGCTAACAGAGGTGCCCGCGCTTGCGTTGATCGTCACCAACCACGTGCCATTGCTCACATCGTGCTGAAGAAGCACATGCTCTCCGACGATCAACTTTCCATCCGTATTCGGGTAGGTAAGGCTATCGGCGTAGCCGTCGATGGCCCCCACGTTTATCAACTTGGAATCTGTGTCTTCCACCCAACGGACAACCCCTTCCGTGGTCCGGTCCGCTAGATGCCCATAGCCACTTCTGATCTTGGGCGGATCGTAAGTGTGAGGTTTGGCGTCCCATCTGTAGGTATCTTGGACAGCTGACCCGGAATTCACTGCTCTGGTGTCATTGTAGGTATCTTCAACAGGAAACCTCCAGTCGTTTTCAAACTTCGATCGATAGCCTTGTTGCTCATCGGTGGCCTGTAACACAGCGACTTTAAAGTCAATTAAGCTTCGCTTGAAAGAGGGCGTGTACCACTGGTTGCTTGATAAGTTTTGCAAGGCTTCGATCATCGTTTCGCGATCAAAGTCGATGAGAACATTGAGTAAGATGCCAACGAAGATCCCTCTCACCTCGAACTTTTCCTCGAAGCCGCCGCGTAGAGGATTGGCGAAAGTAATATCACTGAAGTGGTTTACCGGTTCGCCAATATCCTGAAGATTCTCAATGGGGAAAGCATCTTCCATCGGCAACGTTGCCTGGCTCTCCCACTGTTCCAAGTGGGCCAGCCAGATGTTCACATTCCATCCCGCGTCGGGTACTTCATACAAGGCCGAATCTCCACCGATGGCATGGGTTGTCATTCCAGCACCCACAAAGGCCGTCAAACGCGCGCCCCAAGGCCATGAGCCCCGATACTTCCATGGGGGATTGGAACCTCTATTGCCCTCATAGAACATCAGGTGGTGGTTCACTGGGTTGAGAGCACTGCTAGTATCAGAATAGAGAAGATTGACCGGAAATCCGAAGGATGATGTCGAGCGACTATTCGCCCAGGAACCCAAGTTGTGTTGCGTCAAGAATTGCTTGGTAGCAAACGGCAGCGTGTATGGCCCGTTGTTTCCATAGAGATAAGAAGCGCGCCGGGCTGATTGTCCTTCATCAGGATTGACGAAGTCTTCATACTGCTCCGCTTCCTGCATGATTCGATCTTGAAGGTTGTACCACTTAATCCAAGTGGAGGCATATTCAAGAGCCTGCGGATTCGTGTTAGGGTTGAGATCGTATGTCCAAGAGGCTTCGTCATCGGTCTCCCGTTGATCATTCACAGCGTCGGTAGGGTCCTGCATGTCTTGCATGGTCCACATGGTGTCCTGATAGACATACTCATAGGCGTCTCGATCAAACGAGAAGGCGTTCTCGTTGTGCAGGCGAACCACGCCATCTCCGAAACCGGTGCCTTGTTCTAATCCAAGGTCACTGAGATTGGTAAGTGATTGCCCACTATTGGTGATGACGAAAGGTTCGGTTCGCGTTGTCCCTCGGTTGCCATCGCTATCGAGCGATTCATCGTTCCCCACGTTTTGGGTTGTCAGATTGTAGAGATCATCGGGTAGACCCGAATCATCAGGGGCACTGACATGGTCGAGACCCACTTGATACTTGCCAGTGCCCAAACCACCGAAGGAGTATTCGCCATTGGCATTCGTCAGGGTTGTTTGGAGAATGCGCTCCACGAGACCTTCTCCATTCTTGTCGAAATAAAGCCGAACGCGGACTCCAGAGACGCGCTCTTCGCCGGTTTGCCTAACACCATCGCCATCGGAATCGACCCAGATGATTCCGGAAACGTTGGCCCCATGAGCCGTGAAGGCGAGAGATGCCAAGGTTATCACGAGCACAATCCAAAGGTTTCTGCTCATTTCTTTAAGAGTAGTCATCAGTTCCATCATTGTTGGCTTCACTCCTTTTTCTCGGGAGTCCGTTTGGAAAAGTGACGGGTCGAGGGAAAGAATAGTGATCTATTCACTCTCTAAATGACGCTGCGGCTTCCAGCCGTCACGTTGTTCTAGCGGTCTGCCATTTAGTTCAGGACTTCCTGCGGCGGGTCCAGAGACCCGAGATCGCAAGTGTTAGAAGGGCCAAGGAACTACTCCCTTCTGGAACGGCACTGGCTAGGCCGACATTCAAGGTGATCGAGTCGGTGCCACCGGAGCCATTGGAGAAGGTGTATTCGTAAGAGCCGGGAGTTAGCCCTAGTGACTGGAACGTGTGGTTTCTCCAAGTGCCTGTCGTACTGGAAATAGGATCGCCGGACACGTATCCCTCAGGGGTGAAGATGAGACCGTTTCTCAGGTTGAATCCTAGGGTGTGTTTGAAAACTATCTACCATTGCTATATCCAGGCAAGAATCGCTGCCAGTGTGGCGAAGCCGAGAAAGTTATCGCCGAGTTTCTCGTAACGAGTGGCTACGGCTCGAAACTCCTTCAACCTTTGAAAGGCGTTCTCGATTCGGTGGCGAAGCCGGTATTTCTTTTTATCCAAAGGGCGCTTCACTTTCCGGTTCTTCTTGCTCGGTATACAGTGTCCAAGGCCTTGATCTTCGAGAAACTCAATGAGTTCATCTTTGTCATAAGCCTTGTCAGCCAACACGGTGATTCCTTCCGGCAGACCGTCGCAGAGAGCCTCTCCGTAAAGGGAATCGCTTCTATGGCCAGGACTGAGGAAAAGATCAACGATGCGCCCCTTGGCATCTGCTATTGCATGAATCTTGGTATTCGGGCCACCCTTGCTTTTCCCAATATCTTCATGCTCAGGGCCTTGCGGTGCGCCGTGACCGTGCTTGTGGACCTTGCAACTGGTCGAATCAATAGACCAAAGTTTACCGCGTGCTTTTAAAGTCAGCTCATTGAGCACTTTCTCCCAGATACCCAGCTTAACCCATCGCCGCCAATGTCCATAGATCGTACTCCATTTGCCAAAGATCTTCAAAGCTCTCCAGCGGCAGCCTTCGCGGAGCCGGAAGAGAAGCGCTCGAATCACGGTCTCAATCTTCATCGGTGGTCGCCCGCCTTTATCGCCCTGTGTTAGAGCGCCTCCGTGGAATTAAGTGAATTTTTTTAGGGCTCTCACTTTCGAGCCCTCCGACTTAGGCTTGCGGATCTTGTCCATATACTCATCAAGACTAACGCAAAGCGACACGTCTTTCAATAAGAAACCGTTATCAAACACACCCTAGTCTTGGACCGCTAGCGACTGCGGTAAGGGTCCTCGGGATATCACTTCCAAATGCTGCGCCGGAAATGGAAGACATTCGATACGAGTCTGTACGTAGTCTGAAAGTCCCTACATAAAGCAGGCCAATGTCTGGATTCACATTCGTACAGCGTACCGCCTAAGACGGAAGGGTTCGAGGAGATGGCTCCTGTGAGGTCGAGCGTTCCTCCCTCGACCGACGAGATGATCACTCGGTTCTGGGTGCCCACGACCACTTCGGTGGCGTTGAAGACGACGGCTCCATGAGAAACTTGGAGTAGGAGAGTGGAGGCGAGGGCGAGGGCCCATTGACGGGGTGTTGGCATTTGGAATGTGAATTTCATCGTTAGGTTGTGGGTTTCACAAACGTTCGCGGGAGTGTGTTCGGAGAAATGACGGGTGGTTTGGGAGAAAGTTGAAATAAGCGGCGGCGGGACGCCGGCGTTACGGGTGGCGGGCCAGATTTGCGCTGAAAGCGCACGTAGCAGCGGCGGAACGCCACCGTTACGGGTGGCAGGCCAGATTTGCGCTGAAAGCGCACGTAGCAGCGGCGGAACGCCACCGTTACGGGTGGCAGGCCAGATTTGCGCTGAAAGCGCACGTAGCGGTGGCGTCTCGCCGCCGTCCTCGCTATCGTCAGCCGATGGCGGCCCCCATTCCGTTCCGAGGCTTCGATGAGCGTGGCGATGTTAGATTGTATGATCACGGGATCCTTCCCCACTGGCGTCAGGAAAGCTGCACTTACTTCGTCACCTTTCGCTTGGGCGAATCGATCCCTCAGGCCGTCCTCAGGCAGTGGAAAGAATTACAGCGCGCCTGGCTCAAGGCGCGCGGCGTCGATACGACGGAGCCCGAATGGAAGCTTCAGTTTCAGGCGCTGCCCGCGACTCTCAGACGCGCGTGTAGCGGCCAGGAGGTAAGACGCGGCCAGAGCTGATCGCTGCTTGCGCAATGACGTCGCTATTGAGAAGGAGGTCGCCACTGATGTTGACCCGGTTCAGCCGTTGGGGATGGTTGATCACGAGTCGCGCTCCCACGAAGACGATGATATCGCCAGTGCCCAGAGCCCCCATCTCATCAGCGGTCAGCGTGCCACTTTGGACCACCCACTTCGAGTGTAAGGCATCGTTCTTCCCTGATAGGGTGAGGGAACTTTCTTTCCCCACATCCACCTCGAGTACGTTTCCCTCGGCCCCCCGCATCTGAGCAACGATGGTCGTTGTCCCGATCCCTTGCTCCTTCTGTCGGCCAAAGTCGAAGTCGTCACGGACCAGAATGTTCCCATAGATTGTCGTTCCTCGAGGATAAATCCACTTGGCATGAAAGAGAGCCCCGTGGGATCCTAACACCAATTCATGGAAATAGATCCCGCCTCCCGATCCCCAGAGTTCCATCCTGCCGCCATCGAGAATCAAGGAAGCGCCGCCAAAGTAGCATTTCCCAATGCTATAGGGGGGCGACTTCAAGGTCTGGCCTTTACCCACGATGTAGAGATTTGGGGAAAAGTCAGCGAGTTGGCCGTCTGGCATCAAACGGGCAAGCGCAGGTGCCTGGTCTCCTTCCCAAAGCTTCGGCCAATGCCAACCACCCCGCGTTTCGTCCGTTTCATCGGCGGGCTTGAATTTAACCAAGCGCCCACCTTGAAGGGGAGGAGAAGGCACTGTGGATGGGGGTGCCTCTTGCTGGATGACTATCACTCCCCCAAGGTCTTCAAAAAACCTTCCCAGTCCAAGCGCGTCCAACGCTGCGAAATCATACTCACCTGGACGGACGCTAACGCCATCAAGTCGGACGTAACCGAAGTTGGCTCGATGTTGCACTGATAGGATTCCTTCGCTGCGAATGTCGAGACTCGCATTGGAGATTTCGTGGGCAGTCACTAGATGGCCCCCTTCTGCGAGGGCGATGGGACCGTCTCCAAGCGCCTCTGGCACCTCGGCCGAGACGATGGCGCCGCGAATGGTCCAGCGCCCGTGATACTCAGGGCTGCTGGCGGTCAGCCTCGATTTCCGGCGGACTTCGGGCCAATCTTTCTCTGTTTGGACAATCAATCCGCCGTCACCTTCGAGGCTAGCCGCCATGACAATACCAGGTTGGATCGAAGACTCGGCCATCCCCACCAGGCGTCCGCTGATAGTCGGAAACCTCTTTGTCTTTCGAGTGATCATGCCACCATTGAGGTGGAGTTCTGGCACCGTGAGATCTCCAGACAAGCGGAGGTGGCCTCCTGGAGAAAGCGTGAGGGTTCGCCCGCCAAAGTAACCGCTCGCTGGGTAATCCAGGAAACTGAAGGCAGTGAGCTCGCAATCGTAGGGAGAGAAATCCGTGCCAGGAGCATCAGGAGGCATCGTGCCCGGCACCGGCCCGCGCCAGAACTTCGCGGTGGGCCAACTCAGGTTCTGCACCTCATCGGCGAAATGAATGCGCACGCGATCATCAATCGGCGCAGGATAACCACCTTCCGTGATGGTGAGGGTGCCACCCTGATCCACTAGGCCAGACGCGAGGCCTAGGCTGGCGAGATCCGCAGCGGTGTGCTCGCCCACCGGTACCGCGAGAAACTGAAGCCGGGCACGCGCGGCCGTGATGGGGCCATCGAGGACCAGTTGCCCGTCATCATGCTGCAAAGCACCGATGGTCCATCCGTCACCTACCCTGAGCGTGGCACCGTCGATGCTGAGTTCGTGCGTTTCTGTTACGGCGCCGCGGGCGAAACTTACGTTTCCCTGACGAAGATGCCACCGCGTGATCCCCTCGACGGGATCGGCGATCACCGCGTCCTGCTCTACAAACGCGGTGTCGCCGTCGAGGCGAACAGCGGGTGGCAGGGGGGCTGATTTCGATGAGGGCGGAGGTTTAAGAAATTGCAGTAGGGACAATGATAAGATGATGATCCCGATCACGCCTGCGAGGAGGGGCCATTTCTGCGAGACGGAGGGCTTGGCGACTGAGTGGCGAGGGATCTTTGTCAGGGCGGTGCTGATTTCCGTGGCGGACTGATAACGCTCAGCCGGATCATTCTGCAAGGCACGCCTCACGATGGTATCGACCGCGCGTGGTGCCTGGCGATTCTGCGTGGAGGGAGGTTCCCAAGCACCGCGAGGGATGTTGCCGGTGATCATCTCATACATCATGACGCCAAAGGCATAGATGTCGGTGCGATGATCGACCTTGGCGTCGGGGGCTAGCTGTTCAGGCGCACTGTAGTTGGGCGTTCCCAGGGCGACATTGGTTAGGGTCATCTGGGTTTGACCAGGATCGCCAATGAGTCGGGCGATGCCGAAGTCCGCGATCTTGATCTGCTGTGTCTCATCGGATACGAGGATGTTCGGCGGCTTGATATCGCGATGAATGACACCTTGCACGTGGGCGTAGTCGAGTGCCTCACAGATTTGCGCAGCCCATTCAAGTGCTTGGTTAGGCTGGAGTTCGCCGCTGCGAATGAGCTGTGCGAGGGTGGCGCCTTCCACGTATTCCATCACAATGTAAGGGAGGCCATCGAGCGTCTCGCCGAAGTCGTAAACGGTGATGATGTGAGGATGATTGAGGGAAGCTGTGGTCTGCGCTTCGCGCTCGAAGCGTTCATCAAAGAGCACGCTCGTTTCCTCATCGGCCATGGGCGGCAGGAGTTTGACCGCGACCGTGCGGTTGAGTCGCTGTTGACACGCTTTGCAGACGGCGCCCATGCCACCGCGCCCGATCAACTCTATCACTTCAAGATCCGGAGTTTGTGTATCGAGTTCCTGTGGCGTGGGTGGTTCGAAGGCCGCGGGGTTTAAATGGTGGGTCCGTGTGCCCGCCGTCCCACCGAGCAGGCACTGTGGGCAGAACCCTCACGGTGCGGTGGGGGAAATCTCATGACCACAATCTGGGCACTGTGTGAGAGGATCGCTCATTGACTGATCACGGCCATCAGGTGGGCCATTTCACCATCGAGATCCTCTTGCTGGTCTAAGGTTTGAGCGATCTGATTGGTGAGCAGCTTTCGGTAACGGCGCCGAAGCCGAAGGAGAGCGGCGCGGAAAGCGGCGACCGTCATTCCAATCTTCTCTGCCGCTTCATCTTGAGGCCCTGCTCCAGCATTCCAGGCGATGTAGGGGCTGAGCGCCTCCCATTCTTTCTGGCGATCACGCTTGGCCATTTCTCCTTCAAGTTCACTAAAAGTCTGGTCGATAAGGGTGAAGGCCCACTGTTTCTCGAAGAGTTCTGCCGGAGAGGCTTGGTCGGATTCGGCGAGCGCGTAGCGGTCCTCAGTCGACAGGAGATCAATGTCGATCGTCTTGGCGCCACCACCGCGTTTGAGGGCGTTGGCCTTGGTCTTCTCGTCCTTGATGAAGTACTGTGCGGACTTTAGAACAAGGCTGCGGAGCTTTCCCTTGTCGCTATCGGCTTGGGAGAAGAGTTCCCTGGAAAGCATGCAGGCGAAGAAGGCCTGGGTCAGATCTTCCGCATCGGAGGGCTGGTTCCCAGAACGGCGGATGAAGGCATAGACCGGGTACCAGTAAAGTTGGCACAGCTCTTCCAGCGCCTTGCGAGCCACCGGTTCATCCGCAGCGTTCGCGCGGACGACCAGACTCCAGCGCGTCTGAGGAAATGAGGGGAAATTGGACGATTTGGAAGGCATCCAGGGCCTTTTTAACCAACGATCAGTCTAAATTCCATAGAAATCTCTAGCCGTCGCGATGCCCTTTCGAGCCTTCATAATCTGCGGCGATCCTGTCTTCATAACATGGGACGATTGGAGGCGCATGATCACGTCTGGATTGGGTATCCAGAGGCTCCGCTTGGGCTCCACTGGCTGAGATCTCCAGAGCTTCCGAGCACGACTACTGGCGGATCGCCTAGGGATTGCGGGCCGGTTCCTTGCGCTTTAGTCACGCTGCCTTGTTGCAAACCGGCTAAAGCCGGGACTCCATACGGGGCATTGTCAGGATTCACGCCGCACACGGAAAAGACGCATGCTCCCAGCACGATCCACCATTGTGGAGGTCTCACCTTCGTTCCCCGTGATGCTGCTTCGCTCGGCTTGCCAAGTTTGACCATCCGTGCTGCTCTCCACGGTGAAGCTGGCATTCTCTTCACTTGCCCAGCTCAATTGCACTTGCCCGTCATCCATAGTGGTGATGCTAACCGTTGCGGGCACTTCCGGAAGGGGACCGACCTGCAAGGTGATGGTGTCAGTGCCGCCATTGCCATCGGGATAGCGGAACACGTGGGTTCCGAGCGGCAATCCGAGAGACTTGAACGTATGATGACGCCAACTGGTGACTGAGCTGGCAAGCGGCTCGCCCGAGACATAGCCTCTGGGAACGAAGATGCGACTGGTCAGAACATTGAAACCCAACCGTGGGCCGGTGGCGTGACGCGCTGAGGCCCTGGAGGTCTCCGAATCAAGTTCGGGGCCATCGATCGCAGGCACGCTATAGTAGTCGGCAACACCAGCATTAGGACCGGTCAAGAGACGTCCTTTGGGGGCATCCATGCTCGCCTCTGGAGTGGCCCTATTAATGTAGGAGGCCCCGCCGAGTTGGATGCTGCCGCCTTCTTCCATCCTTATGGTGACGATCTTGTCGCCGCTGTTGTTCAAGGATTCTGTAGCCTGGAAGACCACGCCGGCCCAAGTAAGGGATGGTAGTGCGAGGAAGAGTGCTAGGCTGGCAACGGGGTAAGAGAGAAGTTTCTTGAGTGTCATGGTTCCTAAATGATGAATGAGTTCACTCACTTCTCGGGAGTCTGTTTGGAGATATGACGGGGCGTGCGAAGATTTCTGCTCAGTTTGTTGCCAAAAGCTCGAGCGCTTTGGCTTCGAGGACCTGCAAGGCGGAGTCGACGTGTTCGAGGTGCGTGCGGAATCCTAGAATGGCTAGTCGCAGGAAATAGCTGCCGCCCAACTTGGTGGCGGACATGAAGAGGCGTCGATCGTCTATCACTGACGCTAACAGCTTGCGATTGAAGCTTTCCATATCACCACGCTTGGGCCGGTAGCGAAAGGTGACGACGGAAAGGTCCGGTGTGGGACCGGGCTCGAAGCCGTCCATGGATTGGAGGCGATCATGGCAGTAGCGGGCGAGCAACAGCTTCTCTTCCAGGGCAGCGCGGAAAGGGGCGACACCGAGGAGCTTGAGAGGCAACCAGAGCCGTAGACCACGGCAGGGTCGGCTGAGTTCGGGAGAGCGTTCCGAGGGTGAGAGGCCTGCCTAGGCCAAGTCGGCTATCACTTGACGGCTAAAAGTCTCGGCGTTGAGCGCAACCTATTCCACATCCTGATTCTCGGTTACGTCGTCGCTCTTGTCATCACGATTCTCATCAGTGTGAGCCTGGGAGAGCGGCTTGCCTCGGAGGTGTGGACCCGCGCGAATCTTGTCCCGGGTCTCTGTCTCGGCATCGCCATTGTCATGATCGAGCTCGGGTTTCTCGTTGCCTACCGGCACGGGCTTCGAGTCGGGACCGGGGCCCTTGGCATTCTCACCATCACGACCTTGATCCTCGTGCCGGTTGGCGTGTTCAAGTTTCACGAGCAGCTTTCACCTAAAGTCGTGTTAGGGGCCTTGCTCGCCATCCTTGGCGTGTTCTTGATGAAAGCGGAGTGAAGCCTGTTTGCGATGTCTGGAGGGTTCGGAGCGGCTGGTTGACGGTTGGGAAGGAAACGGGTAGCTTCCTTCTATGGCTGGTGTGTTACAAACAGCGCCGTCACCGAGCCCGAGGGCGGCGGTGCTTCCAGAATTGCAGAGTGGCGACCGGCTTTCTGCAGGTGAGTTCTTGCGCCGCTATCATGCCATGCCGGAAGTGAAGAAAGCTGAACTTATCCAAGGAACCGTTTACATGGCCTCTCCCGTTCGTATCGATCAACACGGTGCTCCTGATAGCCTAGCGCAGGTTTGGCTCGGCAATTACGCGATAGCCACTCCAGGGGTGGAGTCAGCCACCAATGCCACGGCCAAGCTGGGGCCGCGCGATGTGCCGCAGCCCGATGGGTTGTTGCGATATCGTGAGGACCATGGCGGGCAGAGCGAGGTGGTGGATGGTTACCTTGTGGGGGCGCCTGAGTTGGTCTTCGAAGTGTCCGCCAGTTCGGTCTCGCTGGATTCCAATGCAAAGAAAGATGCTTATCTGCAAGCAGGCGTGCGCGAATACATCGTCTGGCGCACGCAGGCCGAGGAGATCGATTGGTGGGTGCGTGAGGAAGATGATTACGTTCTGTTAGAAGCGAACGAAGAGGACGGCATCTTGCGTAGCCGGATCTTCCCCGGGCTTTGGCTCCAGGCGGCCGCCATGATTGCCGGAGACGGCGCGCAAGTGTTAGATGTTCTGAATCGCGGATTGGCTGCAGAGGTTAAGGGCTAGCCTTAGCCCTGTATACTCGCTTCTTGGTTAACCATTAAAATTCCACGGCCCCGATATCGACCGTTCCGTTCTTGAGACGTGGCGTGCCGCGCTGATCCGATTCCAGGCCCACTGGGATGTTGGCATTCAATCCGGCGTCCTTCGCCGGACTGCTAGGGGCTAGTATGTGCGTGAGGGTTGGGCCGCCATTGTCTTCCAGCGTGGTTAGAATGTAATCATCGATCGTCTTGTCGCTTTCGATCGCCGTGATGTTTCCCCCGAGATCCGTGAAGGATTGGAACGGTCCAGCTGGGTCAAGGATGAGGGTATTGGCGAAACCAAGTGGGCCCTCATTGAACTTGGCCCATCCTGATGAGTTATTGGCTAGAGTGCAGTGAATCAAGCGCATCTGCCAGGTGCTATCGGTCTGGAAGCTAGCTGCTTGCCGACTGGTGTTACCGGATAGCGTGGTATTGATCAGGGTCAAATCGAGGCCCTGATTGTAGACACCGCCCGCCTGATGGCTCGCATTGTTCTCGCTGAAGAGGCAATTGGAGATGGTGACAGCAACGGTAGACTCATTGACTAAGCCTCCACCTGACTCGGCGTCGCCATCGGCAAAGGTGAGTCGATCAAAGGTCAGGAAATGCTTGCCGGCTAGGATCCGGACCACACGGTGGGAGCCACTGCCGCTTAGAATGGTCGGGGACGCGGGATCTCCTTCCAGGGTCAGCCTGGTGCTGACAGCAAGCGTGGGATCTGAGATGGCGATGGCCTTGCTAACGTACTCGTGCTTTTCCAATGGGGTGAGGTAGGTGCCGCTCGGATTCACGAGCGCCTGAAGAAGATCGTCTTTGTCTTGGCCGTCGGTGAGTTCCGGTTCTGTCCTATCGACGACGATTTGCCCCGCAGTATCGAAGATGCGGACATGGAGGTCTGACCCTACCAATGCAGCGCAGACGAGACCGCGCCCGGTAGTCCTGAGTTCGCCGATGGTGTCCACGACGTATCGCGTGAACCCATAGCCGATTATGATTTCAGCACCCTCTGAGTAAGTGCCGCCTGCAATCCGCACGACGGTCGCTTCGCTTCCCGCGCAATCGATGGCCTCCTGGATTGAGGTATGGGCATTGGTGCCGAAGACGAGTCCGCTGACAGCTTCCGCCGTGCCTGGCTTCCAGGTGACGATCTGGCCAGAGCTCGGATTCCGTGGAGAATAATCTTGAGGCGCATCGACGTAGGTCGTCACCTGGTGCGGCATCAGATCCCCAGTGCCAGCTGGAATCTCGGCTGATTCCACGGCACCGATGTCGACCGTGCCGTTCGTGAGACGCGGCGCGCCGCGCTGATCAAATCTCAGGTCTGCAGGGATGTTCGCATTCAATCCGGCGTCCTTTGCTGGACTGTTAGTCGCTAGCGTGTGTGTGGGGGTTGGTCCGCCATGGTCTTCCAGTGTGGTTAGAATGTAATCATCGATCGTCTTGCCGCTTTCGATCGCCATGAGGTTTCCCCCGAGATCAGTGAAGGATTGGTTTGTTCCAGCTGGGTCAAGGATGAGGGTATTGGCGAAACTAAGGGTGCCGTCTTCGAACTTGGTCCATCCTGTTGAGTTATTGGCTAGAGTACAGTGAATCAAACGCATCTGCCAGGAGCTATCGTCCTGGAAGCTAGCGCCTTGCCTGCTGGTGTTACCTGATAGCGTGCTATTGATCAGGGTCAAATCGAGGCCCAGGTTGTAAACGCCGCCCGCTTGGTGGCTCGCATGGTTGTCGGTGAAGAGGCAATTGGAGACAGTGACAGCTCCTGATTCGTTGTAGAAACCTGCACCGATCGAAGCGGCACCCTCGGTAAAGGTGAGCTGATCAAAGGTCACGTCTTGGATGCCCGCTTGGACCTGGACCACACGGTGGGAGCCGCCGCCGCTCAGGATGGTTGGGAATTCGGGATCTCCCTGCAAGGTCAGCTTGGTGACGGCAAGAGCGGGATCTGAAATGGCGATGGCCTTGCTCACGCACATCTGCTTGTCCCAAGGAGTGAGGGCGACTTTTCCCTGATTCAGAAATGCTTTGAGTTCCTCTTTGTCTTTGCCAGGGATGAGTTCTGGCTCTGTCATATCGACGACTCTTCGCCCGGTGGAGTCGAAGACACGGACATGCATTTCCGACCCGACCAACTCAGCGCAGACGAGAGCGCTCCCAGCGGTCGGGAGGAGCCGTTGCACAAACCCATAGCCTATCATGATTTCCGCGCCCTCTGAGTAAGTGCCGCCTGCGATCCGCACGAGGGTCGTTCCGCTAGCGCTATTGATAGCGGCCTGGATTGAGGTATGGGCATTTGTGCCGAAGACGAGACCGTGGACGGCTTCCGCAGTGCCTTGTTTCCAGGTGACGATCTGGCCAGCGCTCGGATTCGGCGGAGAAATGTCTTGGGGCGCATCGACGTAGATTGTCAACGTGTGGTCCTCCTCGGTTCCAAGTTGAGGAGCGAGCTTCTCATGGGATTCCTTTGGTGCAAAGAACGTTATCAGCGCAAGAGTGAGGGCGACTGCGCTGGCCAGCCCACAGAGGAGGAATCGCTTGCGTCCCGCTGGGGAAACCGGTGTCGTGCGGCGCGGGATCTTTGTCAGGGCGGTGCGGACTTCGGTCGCTGATTGATAACGCGCCGCCGGGTCATTCTGCAAGGCACGCTTCACGATAGTATCGACCGCGCGTGGCACCTGGCGATTCTGCGTGGAGGGAGGTTCCCAGGCACCGCGAGGGATCTTGCCGGTGATCATCTCGTACATCATGACGCCGAAGGCATAGATGTCCGTGCGATGATCGACCTTGGCGTCGGGATCTAACTGCTCTGGCGCGCTGTACTCGGGCGTTCCCAGGGCGACATGGGTCAAGGTCATCTGGGTCTGACTGCGATCGCCAATGAGTCGGGCAATCCCGAAGTCCGCGACCTTGATCTGCTGCGTCTCATCGGAAACGAGGATGTTTGCCGGTTTGATATCGCGGTGAATGACGCCTTGCTCGTGCGCGTAGTCGAGAGCCTGACAGATTTGCGAAGACCACTCGAGTGCTTGGTTAGGCTGGACCTCGCCGCTGCGAATGAGTTGCGCGAGGGTAGCACCCTCCACGTATTCCATCACAATGTATGGCAGGCCATCAAGCGTCTCGCCGAAATCGTAGACGGTGATGATGTGAGGGTGATTTAAGGCCGCCGTGGTCTGCGCCTCGTGCTCGAAACGTTCATCAAAGAGCACGCTCGTTTCCTCATCGGGCATGGGCGGCAGGACCTTGATGGCCACGGTGCGCTTGAGCCGTTGTTGGCGCGCTTTGTAGACGGCGCCCATGCCACCGCGTCCGATCAATTCTAGCACTTCCAGATCGGGAGTGCTAGAATCGAGGGCCTCGGGGGTGGGTGGTTCGAAGGCTGCGGGGTTCGATCCATGGGCGCGTGTGCCAGCGGTCCCACCGAGGAGGCACTTCGGGCAGAAGCCACGCGGTGCGGTGGGGGAAATTTCATGACCACAATCTGGGCACTGTGTGAGAGGGTCACTCATCAGTAAAGTTGGCACGGGTTCATCCGCCGTATTGGCACGAACAACCAGACTCCAGCGCGTCGTGGAAATGAGGGGGTATGGGACGATTGGGAGGACATCCTTTGCCCTCCCTCTTAGACAACAATGACCGTAGAATCCATTGAAATATACGGGGAGGTCCGTCGATTGACGGCCTGAGTGCCGCAGCCAGATGGGTTGCTGCGCTACTTGCCAGAGAAGGGGGGGGGGCACGTGTGTTAGAGGTGCTGAATCTACGTGAACCAACGTGACGGTATTTGTTGAGTGAGAGGGGCTGTGATGTGGAGGATTGATTGGAATGGCTGACGGCGAGTGATGCTAACGGTTGCGGGTGCTTCCGGAAGGGGGCCGATCTGCAAGGTGATGGTATCTGTGCCCCCGTTGCCATCGGAATAGCGGAACACGTGGTTTCCGAGAGGCAATCCAAGTGACTTGAACGTATGATGACGCCAAATGGTGACTGAGTTGGCAAGGGGCTCACCCGAGACATAGCCCAAGCGCTCGCCACACGTAAGGATTCTCGGGTGCCCGTCTTGAGGCTTCTTCTAGGATCGGGATGGCTTCTTCCAAACGCTTCTCTCTCGCGTAGCTCAGTCCCAAGGTCGTTCTCGCATCAATGTGATCTTCGTCTGCGGCCAGTGCTTTGTTCAGATGCTCGCGCGCTTCGTCATAACGCTGCAGATCCGAGAGCGCGGCCCCGAGGTTGAAGTGCAAGTTGGGGTCCTGCGGATTCGAAGGCTCCAGAATCTTGAGAATCCGAATACCCCGCTGGTAATCTCCGCCTCGGAGCAGCCGGACGGCCTCCTTCACGCCGTTCGTCTGGCCACGGCCAGCATCGCTCCACGTGATGGTGATCTGCCCCTCGGTCACCGTCACCGAGCCATTCAGGCCAAAGGCCTTCAGGTCACCGGCGAAAAGATCCGAGATCGCCGCCGCAAACGCATCGGTCCCCGGTTCACGCGCGTCCTCAGGCAAGAGCGAGAGATCGATCGCGTCAGGAGTGAAATGAACGGTATACGGGCTTTCCATCAATGAGCGGTTTCCCTGACATCGGTGCCGCCCCCAGCGATCAGCGTCAACCCGAATCACCCGCATCGAAGATGCCAGATTGACATGTATCTCGAGGCTTCGGAAGCGACGGCATGGAGAATTCTGCGGTGCCGTTTGATCCCGGACGGGGACACGAAGACCCGCTATTTCCCCTCCCTCTGACCAGAATACGTTCACAATTGCGCCGGTTTTCGGAATCAGCTAGGTTCAACACATGATCGCCGAGAAAATTCCTCAGCTCGAAAAGCTCTCTGCCAAGGACAAACTCCTGCTCGCCAATGAGCTTTGGGAACAGGTGGCAAAGGAGGAGTCTAGCATTCCCTTCGACGACGCCGTGGCCAAGCTGCTTGAGGGGCGTTACGAGCATTTCCGCCAGCATCCAGAATCAGCGGTCACTTGGGATGAGTTTAAGGCTTCGATCGGAAAGAATTGATGGAGATCGTGCTGTTGTGGGGCACGCAGAATGACCTGCTCAAAGCCTACGAAAGCCATGGCGAATCATGACGGATTCGAAGAACTCTACGGTGCTGTTTGATCCCGGGCGCGTGACCGCCACGCCCGGTGCCGTCGAGGCACTGCAAACCGCTGGCGTCGATCCCGTCTCCCTCATAGATCGCCATGTGCGAGGCGATTTCGGAGACGTCGGCATGATGAGCCCGGACAGCCTGGAGCCAACCGGCAACCCTCAACACGACGACGGCCTCGAACTCAACACCCTGGCCGTCCTCAATGGCGAGGATCGTATTCTTAGCATCTACACCATCTCTGAAACGCTCACCGTCTGGGTCGAAACGGTCGCTGATCGTTCATACACAGTTCTCATGTTACCTGAGGACTATTGAGCCGGGCTTCAGAACATTTCTCCTAACCTCCGAATCTGCGAATCTGGTCCACAGTGATCCCATAGGGCTAACTGAAAAGATAGGCTGGGATCTCTGGGTCTAGTCTGCTACAGGCAGACTTAGTGAAAAAGCAACCTCATCGATCCCAGCCAAGAAGTAGATTCTCCATTCTCAACGCGGTTTGCAAGTATATCCCGCCTTGTCTCGTCTCCAAGTTGGCCCGCAAGCACGGCTGCGACAAGCAATCTCGAACGTTCTCCCCCTGGAGCCATCTCGTTGCCCTGATCTATGGCCAAATGACCAGGGCGCTTAGTTTAAACGATATCTGTGACGGGCTTCAAAATCACCCAGGAAAGTTGGCCACGATCAGAGGAGCGACAGCCCCTCGGCGCAACACTTTCTCAAATGCAAACCGCACGCGTAATCCCGCCATGGCCGAGGAGCTCTTCTGGAAAGTGCTCGAACATTGTGAGAATCAATCCCCGGGATTTGGTAGGCGAAGTCGTTACAGCAAACTTCCAACGCGATTCAAATGTCCGGTCCACGCGGTCGACTCCACGACCATTGCCCTGGTTGCCAACTGCATGGACTGGGCCAAGCACCGGCGGCGAAAAGCTGCAGCGAAGTGTCATCTCCGCCTAAACATGCAGGACATGCTTCCAAAGTTTGCCGTTGTTGATACGGCCAACGAAAGCGATTCCAAGCGAGCATGGGAAGTCTGTCACGGTATCAAGGCCGGGGAAATCGTGGTCTTTGACAAGGCCTATGTCGACTTCGATCATCTCTATGAACTGGCGAGCGAAGACATCACGTGGATCACGCGTGCCAAAGACAACATGAGTTACCGAGTGGCCAAGAAACGCCAGCCCCCCAAAGTCCAAGGCAAAGTGCGACGTGATGACGAGATCATTTTGAAGACGCCGAAGAGTAAAGCTGCCTACCCACAACGACTTCGGCGGGTCGAAGCACGAGTGCTCGTCAACGGTGAAGAGAAAACCATGGTCTTCATCACCAATAACATGGACCTGGCTGCCAGCAGCATCTGTGATCTCTACAAGAGTCGTTGGGCGATTGAAGTCTTCTTCAAGGAACTCAAGCAATGCCTACAGCTCTGCGACTTCATTGGTCACAATGAGAAAGCCGTCAAGTGGCAGATCTGGGTCGCCTTCCTCACTTACATCATCTTGCGCTACCTTGCCTACCTCAGTCGCTGGCAGCACAGCTTCACTCGGTTATGGACACTGATTCGAGGAGTCTTGTGGTCACGGTTAGACCTACTGGGACTGCTCCAAAGCTATGGGACAGCCGGTGGGTGCTTCAGAGCACTGGGGCAGCCCGAACAGGCCTATCTCCCAGGATATCGGCCAACTTGAATGGGACAGCCAAGCCGCTCGACCACCCTAACTCCTCCGATCATCCTACGAACCTGAGTTTGCGCGATCCGAAAGCTGGCTCAGAGCCCCTTTTAAACAAGGGACTCACGCAACCATATTGCCCTGTTTCAGGCAGCTATGGGACCACTGTGAATCTGGTCTATCCTTCCCCGACTCCATCCGCGTTCTCCCCACCTGGCAATAATGCTAGAATAGATAGAGGGCCAGTAACCGAGCCTCGTTCTGTCCTCCGAGGGCCAGCTCATGGGGCGCCTACTGGAGTTTCGGAGAGGCGGGAAGAGTCTACTTGATAGTGTGACTATTACTGATGAAAGCCGAGGTGCCTTATCCTCGCCAGTAGTCGGTTAGTTTCCTTCGCAAATTCCCGACAACTGAAAGCTGTGTGGCAGATCGTTGGCCAATTCGTTTTATGACGGCTTTCGACAGCTTCTTGAGTCCCATGTGAAACGCTTTGGTGCTGCTGCCATACCGAGCGACCAGAGTATTGCTCTTCTCTGATTTCCAATCGGTCGCTTTCTGGGCATCGGGCCGGTGAAGCATTTCGCAGTCCTTCCCGAATAGTGCAGGAATCGCTTTCTCGGTGGCCAAATGGTGGAGCGCGCTCTTCGCTTGTTTGTAGGACTTGCTGTTACCTCTTGGGCATATGGTTAGGAGGGTGCCCAAGGGTAGGATCTTGTGCGTCGAATTCTTCTGGGCGTCTCTTACTAATTCGACGGCGGTGTCCAAATCCTCGGTGCTAAGATAGTCAGGCAGTTCTGGGAGTAGCCACCAGTTGGAGGCACGCAGGCCGAGCTTGGTCCAGAAAGGGAGTTCTGAGCCTGGGAAATCGATCAGGACAATATCGTAGTCGTCTTCGATCTCTGTAAGCGCATCTTTGAGGAGATCCAGATACTGTCCCTGAGTTTCGCGAGGGAGATCGCTGATCCTATCAGTGAAAGCTCTCCACCCTGTCCGGTCGGTCGCAAGAATGGACAATTCGGCTAGGTAAGTGGAGCGTTTGGTGTTCTTGCCCATGCGTGGACGTTTGTAGAGAATGGCTTCGAGTGCTTCTTTGTGAGGAGGCAGACCGCTCTCGATGGATTTCGATATTAGTTGGGGAAGGGATCGCCGCTTTTTGAAGCCCTCTTCCAATACGTCTCGGCCTAACAGCGCCTTTGAAGTACTGCCCTGAGGATCGAGATCGACTACGAGGACGCGTTTGTCTTCGGAAGAGGCCAGAAAGTCAGCGAGAAACACAGTGACGGCGCTCTTGGCGACGCCGCCTTTGGTATGAAAGATTGCAATGCTGTCCATGATTGTAGGGATGGTGTCAGTCTGATGTTCTGATGATGGTGAGAAGGTGTTTGGCGCGGGAGCTGGCCACGTAGCGGTCGCCTTCGGTGGTGAAACCGCTGTCGGTCTCGACCAAGATCTGCGCATCGGCTTCGAGGCCTTTGAATGAGCGCCAGGTGGTGAGGAGAACGCCTCCGTTGTTGCGCCAGGTGCTGAAGATCTTGGTTATGGGAACTTTGCCTAGTTGGTTAGGCCAGGCGTCGGTGTTTGAGCCGACGAGGACGGCGACTTGGTGAAACTGGAGGCCACCTTGGCGTGGTTGGCACCATACCATGAGTTGGCGTTCTGCTTCTTTGAGGGCTGTCTTGAGATCTTTGGCTTGGATGACTTTGGGTGTCTCGCCTCCCGGAGCATCTGGATTGACGGCGATGTCTGTGTTAATGATTTCGCCACAATGCGCGGCGATACGCTGGGTGTTGCGGCAGTTGACCGGTAGGGGAAAAGGTCGGCCTAGAGACTCTGGTAGGACGAACTCGTCGACGAAGAGGTTCTGTTTGGGATCATAGAAGACGTAGAAGGGCGTGTCTGCGGATGATTCGCGGAAAGTCGCTTGAAGACTATCCCACCAGAGTGGATGAAAGTCCTGACCTTCATCCACGACGACGGCTTCGAACTTGTCTTCGGGCGGCAGCACGGTTGCAGCCTGTTCGAGCAGGTCGGGCGCTTGGAAGTCCCAGTCGTCCTGGGTCTTGGGTTGAAAAGGGAGGTTGGCCTTGCGGCACCAATCGGCGCAGAGGCTGTGAAAGGTGGCGACGGTGATCTTGTCGCGCAAGGATTCTGGAATTTGATCGTCTAACCAATCTGCCAAGGGACGATTGTAGCAGAGTAGGAGCGTCTTGCGGTCCTCCGGCTCGCGGGCGAAGCGCTGAGCTTGGGCCATGGCGAGCATGGTCTTGCCAGAACCGGCCACACCTTCGATGGCGGCATGGCGCTGGTTCTGAAGCAGCGTGAGGAGGCGCTCTTGATCGACCGTAAGACGTACGAGCTTCGCTTCCTGATCTTCAATGGTCCGCCACAGCACCGGCAACAGCTTAAAGACGGGCTGCATGATCTCTTGGGCAGCCTGCCAGGTGGAATCCGTGAACTGAAAGTTAGACCTGATTGGACCGCCCGCCCAGCACTGCAAGGCCTTGCGGATGCGAGATTCGATGTCGCTCACACCATCGGCATCGATGAGGATGTCAGGATCGGCATCTGGAGGCAATGGCCCCGTATGACGATGTGTGGGCAAGGCGACGGCATAGCCTGCATTGAATGGCAGGAGCCGTTTCTCGCCACGTGTTAGTCGAAATAAGGGATGGTCAAAAATGATATCCCGTAGGTTGTGAAAATTTCGGCGCACTTGTTCGAACGGGCTCTCCTTCAAGGCCAAACCTCCTCGGCGAGTGGCGGCACCGGTGTCTGGGTCGAAGCGGATCTCGCCGCCTTTGACTTCCAAGACGAGCATTCCCAACTCTCGATGAAGGATGACGAAGTCGATCTCCCCCTGTTGCAGTGGGGAGCGTTTGCTATGCTCCAATTCACGTCGGCGAAGCCATGGGAAGCTGTGGAAGACCAACGTGTGCTTGTCGAATGCACGCTGCAATGCGGTGGCGATTATGCGTTCGCCTTCGTTCGCTATCGTGTCAGGATCGACTTTGGGGATGAGTGTGGCCATCTGGAACTCACCTTCGCTGCTCGCGATCTAACAAGCTGAGATTGCAAGTCATTACTGGCGCATTTCCAGCGATCCAATCGCCGTCATGACTCATGATATGATAGCCCTTTGAATGCGCTAGCTCGTCTAGGCTAAGATCATTGTAATCCAGCTCACCGTCAGCTAGACGGGTCAATATAGTATTGATAGCGGTAGCCTCAATGACATGGGAATCATAATTACAAGTTTCCAGAATCTCCTCTGCAGATTCGGCTGCATCCTTTGCGATGGGCGGAAACTGAGCAGAAGCGCGGAATTCCTTGTATTTGTGGTAGATGTCTCGTCGTTCCTGTTTGAAGCGCCACTTCACAAAACAGTTCACAAACTCTGCGATCACGATGGGTGACGACAGGATCTCGCATTCTTTTTCCAATATTTCTTTGTAAGCATTGGAGTAGATCTCAAGGGTCAATTGATCAAAGTCCGGTCGAGTTAGGCCATTGAGATAGTTCCA
The DNA here is from genome assembly GCA_947561585.1 of Caprella mutica. NCBI lineage: Eukaryota > Metazoa > Arthropoda > Malacostraca > Amphipoda > Caprellidae > Caprella > Caprella mutica. The sequence goes on along the minus strand of CANNZV010001762.1, from coordinate 70,051 downwards.
AATATTTGTGTCAATGAGAATGCGCTCTTCGCCGGTGAATTGATAGGTCCTTAGGTCGATGATTGTGCTCATTCATCACCTCCTGACAACATCTCTTTCTCTGCTTCTAAGTGAGCCTCGCGGTTCGCGTAGTATCTCTTGGCATTCTCTATCGAACGTTGAATCACACGGCCAGCGGTCCCCTCAATCCCTGTGATCTCGAGTTGTGCCTTGATCTGTTCCTGAGAGAATTCTCCGTATAGCTGTCCAAGAGCAGCATTGGTGAATGCTGTGATGAGCCGAGTAACTCCAGCGAATGAGACGACAACCTTATGCTCTTCCCGAATGCCTGTTGCGATCTTTTCGAAAAGCAACTGACCATCGGCTTGCGAAACACAGATGGGTCCGAGGATTTCGCGAATGTTGAGTTGAGTTGTTTCCATGATGAATTGCTTAGAGGATGATGGCTGTGATCTCGGAGTAAGTTCTCTGATCGTCTAAATTGGCTTCTAAAATGACAGCCGTACCAGGAAAGCTGCCTACGAGTTTTGAAGGTGTTGAGTTGCTTTTCGATTGCCAGTAAGCATTTCCACTCGCGACATGCATGACTCCGTCATTAAGCTCGATGAAGGCTTTCGATTCTTTGAGGCCCAAGCCACCTGGAATGGGGCCTTGCTTGGTAGTGTTTCCCTTCTGCAATACCCATTCCAAGGCTTCTTGGTCTGACATGTCCTTGCCAAGGTTGTCAGCTATACACTGACGGAAGCCAATTCCGTTGTCAGCGATGGCAAACTTGAATCGCCGAGTTTGCAAATCGATTTCACCTGCCACGTAGATGTTGGTGGCCTTTGAGTGCGTGGTGGCGTTCTCGAAGATCTCGTCGAGGCAGCGTTGAAACTCGGTCTGAGCACCAGGAGTCCAATGGGTGAGGTTCTTCTTGGCCAATAGTAGCTGCTCGTCGATATAATCGGTAAACTCTCGATGGCTACCTAACTGAAAGTTCCGAATAGGGATCATCAAGGGATTGGGCTTCTTAGTACGTGGCTTTCCAAGATAACTTAAGAAGGCGCTCGATTCCAAAGACTGCTTCAATTCTGGGGACATCGCATGAAATTCAAGGCGTCTCATAAATGCACCTAGAAAGACGAGTGCGACGGGCCCCATGACTCTGGCAAACACCTCACATTGCGACAGATCCACTGCAAACGTATCCAGAGCCAGTTCTTCTTGCGCTTCCGAGGAGTTCGAAGCGGCCGAAATGTTATTCGACAACGTGGCGAGCGCATCAAAGCCTTCCGCAGCTAGCGTTATGCCATTCATGAAAGCAACGGCACTATCCGCAACCGAAGGCGTCTTTCTTCTTGAGTTCTTCTTTGGTAGCGACTGCTCGCGCTGAAACCTTTGGTGATTGAGTAATACCAACCTCTTCAGAACCTCTCTTCGAGTGTATTCGGAGAACGCATACCGCGTATTGTCATTCTCTGGGAGGTAAGACATCTCTACGAAACCATGGTCGGTTTCGAGGTCATTCCATCCATAGGCCTCAAAAATTTGGCGGTCGAGGCCCACATGCAGTTGTCTCAGACGGTGGATAGCCTGATCTTCGCAGGTTGCGTCGTGGAAACGATTATAAAGCTTTGTTAGCCCGAGATCCAACTCCACCATGAGCTGAGCACGATAGGCATGGAACTCTTTTCCAAATGTTTCCAGGGCATCGGATAGTCGTTCCGGGAAAGGAAAAGTTTCGAAACAATCGCGTGGGGAATAGCGCAAATCCTTCTTTAGTGCACCACTGTATTTACGAGCCCAGGTTTCATGAATCGAGGACTGGAGTACACAGAATTCGGCGAAGGATTCGCTTGGGAAGATGTATATTGTATTTAGAAATACTCTATCCGTAGGGGACGCTGAGAAGTTAAGGTATTTTGTTGTCGCAGCGGTCGCAAAGCATCGATTTATCGGCCCTATGCGATCATAGAGGCCTTTCGCCACCTCAGCATGCTGCCACCAGCGCTCTCGCCGAGCCTTTCGCTTATTGTTGTCCCGAACTGGTTTGACAAGCGCCTTGACTCGTTTGAAAGGGGTGAGGCCTCAGGGCGATGTGGTTAGAATAGTAGACATCAAACAAATAGCTTGTACTTTTAGTGGGTATATGTAGGGTCGCGGCATGCCTCCTGACATTCAACGAAACCCTGACGATTCCATTACAGTCTCTTTCACGTTCACTCCGGGAGATAGCATGCTAGAAAGCGAACTGAACCTTCAGGCAGTGTCGAATGAAGCTAACGCTCTTGCTTCGGGTGAGTGCCTCAAACACTTCGACACCGATGGCGCACCAATAGCCATCGGTGGGCGCACGCTGACTTCAAAAGGCATGGAATCCAAGAAGTATCAAACACCCTACGGCCCAGTCTCCGTATCTCGTCATCTCTATCAAAGTTCTTTAGGTGGAGCAACTTACTGCCCGATGGAATTTGGAGCCAGAGTCGTCAGGACTGCGACGCCTCTTCTTGCAAAGCAAGCCTCTTTCAAGCTCGGAGCCATGAACAGTAACCTCGCTATTGCTGACTTTCGCCAGTATGGCCTGTCCATAGCGCGATCGTATCTCAAGAAGCTTGGCGCAGACGTCGCTTCGATCGTAAGCGAGAAACAAGATCATTGGCAGTATGCTCCATCAACCGAGGAGCTCGGTTTTGGCAAACGGGTGAAGACGATCTCGCTGGGGGTTGATGGTACCTGTGCCTTGTTCTGCGCTGAAGGCTACCGCGAGGTCATGGTAGGAACTCTAGCGCTTTACGATGACGATGGAGAACGACTCCACACAACGTATGTGGCCCAGGCACCCGAGTATGGCAAAGAGACTTTCTTTGCCAAGATGGATCGCGAAATCGATATCATGAAGGGAAGGTTTCCAGAAGCGCGGTGGGTGGGAATTGCCGATGGAGCCCATAGTCATTGGCCTTGGCTGGAAGAGAAGACAACTTGGCAAGCTATCGACTTCTGGCACGTAAGCGAATACTTGAGTGATGCGGCCAAAGCGATGGCACGTGGAAAGAAGAAGCAAGAGCAATGGCTTGAAGATGCTTGTCACCGGCTAAAGCACGAAAGAGGAGCTGCAGAAGATCTATTGGAATCCATGCAAATCGAGCGTGAAGAAATCACCAAAGGACCGCGAGCCGAAGCCCTGAACAAAGCGATCAGTTACTTCGAGAATCATCATCATCGGATGAACTACAGTCTCCATATGTCAATGGACCTTCCGATAGGCTCAGGCGTCACCGAGGCGGGCTGCAAGACAGTGGTCAAGCAGCGGATGTGCGGCAGCGGAATGAAATGGCAGATCCCAGGGGCCAAGCAGATTCTGGATCTCCGGGCCATGATCCTAACAGGTGATCGATGGGAGCAGTTTTGGAAGAAAGTATCCCAATTTGGATTCACCAAGATCTCTGGACCAAGTAGCATTCAATAGCATAAAGCTAACAAAGTCATGAAATGAATGTAGCACCGAACATCAGATAAAGGCCTCACCCTTTGAAAGGGGCCTCAAATCTCTCTGCCTTGGCAAGTGGCCAATCGAAGAAATTAATAATGAATCTGCCAGGAGATTGCATTGGGCTATTATTTAATTCTTGGCCATTGATCACCGGGAAGATCACTTCACTATTCTCATCTCCCATTTGCTCAACCTCACTTGAATTGAGGAGAAATCCATCCCCCAGAAAGATGGAGCCCTGAAATATCCGATCTTTGTTTTCGGCTAGACGGTAAGGATCTCCCAATTCTTCGTAATCCTCCAAGAAAGAGCTAATATACTGAACCGCCTCTCCATTGAGTTGGCATTCCTTCATCCAGGTTCCTCTGTAAACACTTAGCAACGTCACGAAGAGGTTCGCTTCGCCAGGCCACTTCACACCATTGATAGCAAACGGAATCGAGCCGTCCTGATTCGCAAGAACATGATCCAGGCCATCACGTCTAACGTCACCATCTTTGATGGAGTTGGTCGTGATAATGGCTAAGAATCCCTCTTTCTTCAGTATCACATAAATCCGCCGGAGGAAGAAGACCACCAACTCGCTCAAACCTGTTGGCGCGTACTGCCAACGCACCCATTCGCAAAACGTCTTTCCATAGGTGCCGCTGAGTGCTTGACCGCCTAGGTAGGGCGGGTTGCCCAATTCACAGTCGAAGCCACCGCTTTCGAAGACTTCGGGGAACTCCAAAAACCAATGGAAGAAAGCCTTTCGACCAGCGACGTCTCTAGCCGCCGCCATTGGCTCGGGATGAAAGGACTCTCCCTGCAAATACTTGCGATAGCGATCATGCGTGGTGATCTTGCTAAGGCTTGTTTCGGTTTTTGGTAGGTAAAACTGAGCGACCTGGATATCCGCAAGGATTTTGAGATTCTTCAAGTGGGACGCTTTGCGAAAGGCGTCATAGCGGTTTCGCTTTTCGATGATTTCCTCAGGAGCTGTTTCTGGCAACGCATTGATCTTCGCAAACTCTGTTTGAAGCGATGCAAGAGCGTCCTGGCGGCTTTTGCCCCAATTCAATTCTTGGAAGCCTTTGCGCTCGTCCCGATTCTGTTTCCGAAGTGACGCTGCGACTTCTTTATCGTCACCTGGCAGTGTCTTGAAGGCTTCGTTAGGAATGCCACGCTGGAGCTCCTCATAGTGCGCAAGGCCCACGATTGCATTGCCATGTTTGATTCGGTGATCGAGGAAATTAAGCGGTTCGCCAGGGACGTGAGCTTCTAACCAAAGCGCCACCTTACATAGCTCGACAGCAAGCGGATTGAGATCGACTCCGTAGATGCAGTTCCGGATGACATCGCGTGTCGCCTGACGCATCGCCATCGGAGATGGTTGGTCTTCTCCAGTTCTGAGCGTTGCCAACTCAACGGCGATTCTCCGAGCTGCGTTGAGAAGAATGTGCCCCGATCCACAGGCAACGTCTCCCACCTTGAGAGCGAGGAGGGCTTTCTCGGGATCTTCTTTCTTGAGGCGGTCAGCGATGAGATGGTCTAACGAGTGTTTGATAAGGGGCTGCACCAATTCATCTGGCGTGTAGTGAGAACCGGATGAGGCACGGGCGTCGCCGGCCTTAAACTGGAAAGTTAGCGTACCTTCAACATCCGTGATCACCGAATCGTATTCTAACAGGCCTTCATAGACGGAGCCAAATTCTTCGACATTCAGGGCCGCGTAATTGACGCGCATCCACTGTTTGGTCTCTGGGTGTTGGAAACGGTTGAGATTACGGATGCAGTTGAGGAAGACGGCATTGGTTAGGCGGCTCTTTGCTAGGAGGCCGATGGCGTCTTCGGCAAAGATGCCGCCAAGAGGGGCGATGCCAAGGTGATCGCCCATCTTGCCATCTTCAAACAAATGAAAGGTAGCCGTGAGGGCGGCCCAGGCGTCTTCGTAATGCTTGTCGGCAAAGTGACGTTTCTCTGACAGTTTCCTCAAGCGATTGAGGCTGTAGTAGGCCTCGTAGATGTCGCGCTTCTTGCGATCAGACTTGGTGGGATAGACGAGATCGCGTTCTTCCACGACCATGAGGAAGAGCAGCCGGTAGATGAGGCGCAGGAGGGCGGTGTAGAAATGCTCGGTGAAGGGCTCGTGACGGGTGGTAGTGCGGCCATCACGCCAGATGTTTTCTCGAAAGGCCTCCTGAAGGGCGGTGTTCTCCGGGTGCTGAAGGAAGCCATTGGCCAGGGCGAGAATGGTGTTCTCCACCGCTTTCCCTAACCCTTTGCGAATGGCTGAGCCAGAATCCAGGGCATCCTGATGGTAAGTCTCAATGATGCATTCGGCGACCGAGGCCTGATCTTTGGGCATGCGCGAGGCGTGCAGCAGGCGAAAGAGAAGGGCGAAGTCGGCGTAGAGCTCTTCCGTGAAGAGGCGTTCGAGATCGAACTCAAGAAAGCTGAGTTTGACCAAGCGTGAGGAATCCCGCAGGAGACGAAGCCGCAAGCCATTGGCGACGATGGCGTAGAGGTGCTCCGTGAGATTGAGGTATTCCTGCACCAAGGCATGCGGCGACATGCGGCGCTGGCCTTCGGCGCGCATGTCCAGCGTGGAGCGTTCGACACTGATGCTTGTGTCACTATGCTTGGGCCCAACGATATGAATCGGGAAACGGTCGCGTGAAAGATCGCGATGGGAGATCGGGTAGTTTTTCTCCTGCACTTCCTCGCCGCCGCGCTCCAAATCGGGTGAGTAGCCTAACAATTGTAGGAAAGGGACGATGAAGAGGTTGCGAGTCTCCGTGGTCCCAGTTTCGCCAGGCTTGAGGCGATTGAGCTTGGATTGGTAAGCTGTCCAGTAGGCACGCGACGCTGCCCAGGCGTCGGCAATCTCATCCTTCACTTTGGTCCCGGTGGGGAACCCGAAGTCCTTGGGCGATTGAAAGCGTCGGTCGTCCCGCTCGATGGCATCGAGGATATCGGGAGAAAGGATCGCGCCTTCAATTCTGATGGAGGGAAAGTTCATGGTCCGCTAATAGCCACAAATAAGGGCTAATGTGAGGAATCTGGTTTGGCTGATGTGGTGTGGGTGCTTCGCACGGCGTGGAGGGAATGGCCAGAGGCTAGTGTTTCCTCGATAAAGGTGAGGAACCCTTCCGTGGGATGCACTGGGATGACGTCGAATGGGACTAGCGTGTTTCCAGCACGGACCAGGTTTTTCTCGTGAGCGTCGAACACGGCGAGGTTGTCCTGCTCGCGGTAGTAGCCAGCATCGGTAACTTTGGCGAAGCCTTGGGCTTGAAACCAGGCGTCGATCTCGTCGCTGGTGATTGGCACGATGTCAAAGCGTGGTTGAGAAATGACGATGCTAAGGTCGCCATCGACCTGGAAGAGGAAGCCTTCCAATGTGTTCAGGTCAGGCGTGATTTCGTTCTGAAGATGAAGGCGCTCAAGATAGCGATAGGGCGAGGCTTCCCAAAGATGAAACCGGCGCGCGTCCTCGCTCGACGAGACAAGCGCTAGCTCGATGCCAGGGGTGAAGCCAAAGACACCATCTCGAGTCGCTTTGATGATGCGTCCCGTGGCGTCATCGCGAAAGATATCGTGTTCCTGTCCACCAGTTCCAAGCTTTGGAATGTAGTCCTCGGGTGCTAGGCAGAGACCCAAACGGTCTGCCCATTCACGAAGGCTTTCTTTCTGGTGGAACGCCGAGTCTTGCCAGTATGCGATTCCACTTGCCGATAGAACTCCTCGGAGGTGATCGAGCGCCGCGAGGATAAAATCGCCTGCATCTCCTCCTTGGAGATGAGCGGGATCACCTGATTCGGTTCGCGGCTTTTCTGGTTCATGATCAGACATCAGCAATGTAACGGGGATAAGCATGGAAGCAAGCGCTAGGCAGCCGGGAGCAGGATGTAGATTCCTAGGACATCCATGGGGAGAACGGGATACACGACTTGGTAGCGTTTCTTGGCCATAAGCGCGGAGAAGCGCTCGTGCGCTTCCACGAGGGCCTGGCAACGGACCTCGGCAAGCTCGTCAAATGCAGAACGCAGGGCTGCAAGCTGGCTGAGTTCGTCTTTAAGGAGCCGCGATCGGCGTTCCGGAGCGAGGTCTTCCGATGGTCTGACCGATTCGAGCAAGGCTTTGGCCTCTGCTGGCGCAATGACATCATTGGCCTCTGGTTGACCACGGTAGCCCCACACGAGCATTTCCTCGGCGACGAGTTCGTGCTTGTTACGCTTCTCCTCGATGACATTGCGACAACGGAAGAGGAAGAGCGTGGTCTTCGTGCTGACCTGGTCACAGCGGATGGCGGCGGCACGCGCGGCGCGTATGTTGCGACGATCAATGGTATTGGCTAGCACCAGTTGGCAGAGTTGCTCCACGAATGGGTGATTGCGTCCGAGGTAAGCGTAGCCTTCTGGAGTTGGCGATCTGAAAGAAACCCTGACAGAAGCGCCCTCCGGCAAAGTGGGCTTGGTGGCTTCCGGGAGGTTTGCCGTGTAGAGTTCGTACCCCTCGCCTTCGGAATCGATCTGGACACCGAAGAGGGACCGAAGCGCATCGACCACATAACTCTCAACGGCAGCAGGATCACCAATGGCTTCATCCGTCTGTTTCAGATCGGCCTCGATCTCATGCGCCTTAATGGCGTGCTGAGCAAAGACCGCCCGAGAAGCCTTCTCACGTTCCTCTGCGCGTTTGTAACTGTCAGAGACGTTGAGTTCGATCTCCTTCACCTCAGCCACCTGATCAAAGTTAAACCGCATCTGATCGCGCTCCTGACGGGCGACGACCTTGCGCTCCGGGCTGAGAAGTAGCGACTTTGTGATGGTATCGATGACGCTCTTGCTATCCTCTGGGAAAGGCACATTGATGCCGGTGGCTTTCTTGATCTCTCGCACTTTTCGCAAGATGACATCGAGCACCACCCCATCGACAGGGTTGTCTTTGGAGAACAGGAGGTAAGCTTTCACCTCTTTCGCAGTTTGCCCAAAGCGGTCCACGCGTCCCTCACGTTGTTCCAGGCGGTTGGGGTTCCAAGGAAGATCGTAGTGCAAGACCGCGGTGAAGCCCTTGTGCAGATTGATCCCCTCAGAAAGGCAGTCGGTGGCGACAAGCACACGCTTCTTCGAACTCATCATGCCCTCGATGCGCTCAGCACGTACTTCGTCGGGGTCTTCCGAAGTGATGGTCTGCAGATCGAGCCCCTTCACTTGGTCCGATAAGAGCGATTTAAGCTTCTCGCCTACATACTTTGCTGTGGCGATGTAGCGGCAGAAGATGACGGGGTGAAGCCCCACTTTGAGCCATTGCTTCACTTGTTCGCAAGTGGTGGCTAGTTTCTGGTCATCGGTAGGATTGCGTAGGTCGCTGAGTTCCTTTTCGAACGCGCGGAGTTTCTTGAGCTGGCCTTCCGTCCAAGCCTGAGACTCCATCAATTCATCAGGGGTAATGTCAGACTCAAACCCAGCCTCGACATCATGGACTGGGTTCGTTTCATCATCCACGCCCTCAAGGATTTCGTCAGGGCTGAGTTTGCGCCGTCGCTCTCGAAGCATGTTGATCCCAGCGTCAGGACTGGACATGACACCTCGCAGTACGCCCAGGGCGGTCCAGTAATGAACTCGCTTTGCCTGCCCCTCTTCCTCTGTTTGCAATAGTGAGCGGGCAAATTCGAAGACTTTATCGAAGAAGCCGAGATACTTTGGCGAAAGGTCGTAGTGGATCTCGCCAGCGTCCCGCTTTGGAAAGGGCGTCTCTTCGTTCATCCATTTCTCGACGTCAGCGCGTTTGCGCTGGGCAAAGTAAGCGGCCAATTCTTTGCGTTTGGCATGGCCCGCCGTGGCCACGTCCATGGTGGCGAACTCCGGACGCAGCAAGCCTAACAAGGACTGAAACTCCTCGGGCTTGCCACTGTGCGGAGTTGCTGTGAGCAGAACCAAGTGACGGTCTTCCTGGGCCGCGATGTCGTGGATCAGTGAGTGACGCTGTTGCTGTGACTTGGAAGCGCCCTGCGGGCGGGCACACGAATGGGCTTCATCGACCACGACCATCTCCGGTCCCTCAGCAATGAACATCTCCCGACGCTGCTCGGTCTTGATGTAGTCGATCGAGATGATCTGGAAAGGATAGTGTTGGTAGACGGAGGTGTCTCCGTGGATCTCGCGGTCGAGTCGCGCCTGCGTGTTCGATCGAATGACGACGGCTTCCATGCCTAACTTTTCACGAATCTCACGCTGCCATTGATCGCACAGGTGAGGTAAGCAGATGATCGCGAAGCGTCCGATGGCTCGACGCTCCAGCAATTCCTTGATGATGAGTAGCGCTTCGATGGTTTTACCCACGCCAACGTCATCGGCGATGAGGAGCCGGGTGACTTCCTGCTTCAAAGCCATGATCAACGGCACCATTTGGTAAGAGCGCGGGCGGAAGGAGAGCTTCGCTAGACAACGGAAGGGGCCTGCGCCGTTGCGGAAGGACAGACGGGCCGCGTCATGAAGTAGCCTGGCGGTGGAGACAGAGCCGATGTCTTCGGAAGTGGGATGTGGGAAGGTCGCGTCTTGAGGCTCATCGCCCGGGATGGCAAGCGGCAAGTAGATACCGGTGGTCTCGTCTTCTGAACCTCCTAACGGTTTGACGATCATCAAATCTTCATCCAACGAAGGCTGGACGACCCAGTCTCTGCCTCGCAGCTTCACCAACTGGCCTGGACTGTAAGTTTTCATGCGTCGGCCGAGACGGGTTTGAAGACGTCTGGATACTTGGCGACTAGTTCGTCAAGGCTGTCTTTGTAGTGGTAGATGATCACTTCGTCACCACGGTCTCTGATAGCTTGGCGTTTGGCCAGGTCGTCTTTCTGTGTTTCAGGCTCATCATGAGGGGTGCCATCACAGAATACCCAGACGTCAGGCTCATAGAAGAAGTCTGGCTTGACGTAGATCCCATCTACGGACTTCTGAGCAGAGTCGGGAAGTCTGAGCCTCTTCTTGTAGAGATACTTGAGGAAGACCTCTTCTGTGGAGGAGTTGGGATCAATGTCAGCCTTGATGGCCTTGTAGTGATCTGCGTAGGAGTCGAAGGAATCATTGGTGTGAAGCTCTAGCGAGCATGACTTGAGCTTGTTGAGCGCGTCTTTGATCGCGAAACGATCTAAGTTCAAGTGATGCGGCTGATTGTAGTAGCTCAGCAGGTCGTCATAGGAGGCCGTTTCCAAATACTTTGAGTCGTCATAGCGGCAGATCTCGATGGCTTTCTCGATCACCTTGTGAAAGACGCTGACATCACCGACAAACTGCGAAAGCACGCCGAGGCTGCCTTCGCTGGATTCGTAGAGGAAGATATTCGGGGTCTGGCCCATTTCCGTGACGGCCAGTTCTGAAGGCTCAATCTGGAAGACGGTTTCGATGGCTCGCTTGAGCGCATACTGCAAACTGATGACACCGGACTTGTCCAAAGCGAGTCCCTTGATGGGCTCAATGTAGAGGGCGTCGGCGTTGATGTCCGTGTAGAGCATGACATTACGGATGTCCTCGGTGCTCTCGCGCTCCGCTGAACCTTTCCAGAATCCCGTGGTCATGCCGATAGGAAAGCCTTCCTCTCGGCGAGACTTATCACGAACGCTAACCTGGACGAGTTTCGCCGCCGGGATAAATGATAGGTTTAGTAGCCCTTCCTCTCCTGACTTCAGAGTGCCTTTCCTAATGCAAGATAAGTCGCCGCCAGGCACATAGAAATAGGTTTCGGTGTCAAAGCCTTGCCGACGACGCTCTTCCTCTTCGCAAGTGATGTGTTCGGTCTGTTCCGCACGGCATTCTGGCAGCTCCATCAACATGGCGAATTCCTTTCGATGCTGACCTTCTGTGAGATCGACTCCTGTGAGCGGACATTGATCACGGTCTTTGTCAGGCCCGGCGAGCCAGTATCCCGAAGAGAGGCAAACCTTGGCTTGGCGCAAGTGGCTCTCCACATCAGGAACGACGACCTGATTGATGCGATATTTTTCGCCTTTATGATAGATGATGTTCTGCGGGCCGAATTCTCGCAGTGCAATGAAGCGAGCACGGGAGATGTACTCGCCTCCATCACCTTCGCCAAGGAAGACGCGAACCGGGAGACGGGTGAAGTTGTATCCGGGGAGAAAGCCTTCCGATGCCAGGTAGCGGAAGGCGTAGAACTCCGTGAGTTCCGTCGAGCGTCCTGCAGCCTTCTTATTGCGAAGGAGGTCGAGCTGGCGCGTTGATTGGGCCTGAAGACGATTCGCCTTCTTGTATTCATCACTACCGAGGGCGTGGAGTCCGCTTTCGATCACTTGGGTGGCTTCGGAAAGTGACTTGCGCGCTTCTTGGTAAAGCGATCGCCAACGTTCAAGGGACCGCTCAAGCTCATCGCCTATCTTTCCAATCGATGAGGTCATCCAGTCATCGGTGAACCATTTCTCCTCATCAATGCCTTCAACTTGGGCTAGGCATTTCTTTAGCTCACCTTTAAGGAAGTCTGCCTGGGTCGGTGTCAGCGTGCACTGCGCCTCAATAGCAGGCTTCATTTTGAGATCTGGCAAGTCGACGATCTCAAGAATCGATTCCTTCAGGCTGGGGATCCCAATTCCCGTCAAGAATAACGCGTGTAAGTGTGAAGTGATGAGATCGCGGTTTTTGAGATCTAATCTCGGGGCCTCAACAACGCCTGCTACCAAGTCGGCTTGTTGATCGAAGTAGTGACGATCATGGGGGGAGTAGGACGAGCAGTAGGTGAATACCAAGGCGGCTTGGCCGCTTCGGCCCGCACGACCACTTCGTTGGGCATAGTTGGCAGGGTTTGGGGGAGCGTTGCGCATGTGGACCACACTGAGATTGGAGATATCGATTCCAAGCTCCATCGTCGGTGAACAGAACAATGCGCTGATGGACTCCGTCCTAATTCTGTCGACGTCGCGCTCTTTGCTAGGGTCGTCGTCCACATACCAGTCGGCACGGAAACGGTTCTCACGGTCTAAGCGATCATCATTCTGCAGTTGCCCTGTATGGTCTTCGCCAATGAGGTTCTTTCGACCGGCGAGGTCGGTGAGGTAGACATTCTGAAAGAAGCGATTGGGTTTGTCTTGGAATTGCTTGTAGCTGCGAAGTTTCACCGCATCACGGCGCACCTCTTTCCGGTCACCTGCTTTCCAAAGGATTTTGTCGAGTCTAAGGCGATAAGCATGTGAGGGCTGGCCTTCCCGATTGCGCACCTCCTCGACGTCGAGGAATCCCGCGCTCGTGAGTGCGTTCAACAGATGGCGCAGGAAGTCCAGGTAACCAGCACGGGACATGTCGAGACCCGGGGCGTGTTTCCTAGCAAACTGCTTAGTGTATTTTCCAAGCCCACTCGTTAGGGTCATGGAGCCTGTCTTAAATGGTGTTCGGCGATGAAGCGGTTCGTAGCGCAGAGCGGTAGGCTTCAAAGGAGAATCGTCAACGAGTTGCCAGGCTTCTTTCAGCTTCTCGGTGATCTCCGCTTCATTCTCCTTGATCACTCGCTTCTCAAAGTAGTTCTTGCTCGCAAGCGCATATTCCAAGCGGAAGTAGTCTAGCACATTGCGTATAAACTCCTCTCTAGTCTTCGCTTCCAAATCTTTAAGCATGGGAACGTTTTCCCATCCTTTGTTGAAGGTGGCGGCTTCGGGAAGCCCCTCGTAGTCGATGCGAACAAGGGCGCACTTCTCTAGGTTGGGCAGAATCACTCGCCAGCCTCTACGCAGATCGTGAATGGCCTGATAGGTTAGAAACTTGCGCAGCGTTTCCTCATATCCCTTTTTGACCTGAGGCCAAGGGTCTGGATCTGAGCTGTTTGCAAACGTTCGAAAGGGTAGTTTCAACGCTTCAAAGACGGCGTCCCCGATGTTCCGGTAGTCGAGTGATTGAGTCGGCGCCTCATCAAGCGCCTTCACAATGGCCGAGCGAATTCGAACGGCTCGGATGAAATCATTGAAGTGTCCCGCTTGAAGTGCGGCATCCTGACGATTGTCCGTAAAGCTGAGGAGCTTTTGATCCCAATCTGGGAAGCCTGCGCGTTTGAGTTGATCAAGGATGAGAAATGAGGTGATCGTGGTCGACGTGCTTCGGCCCTCATTTCCTAAAGTGGTTAGCTTGGTGCGCTCGTTCGTATTGCCGTCAAAGAAGAGTCCGGCTGTGGGATCGAAGAGGAGTCCCTTCGGTGCCGAAGACATGAACCAGCCGCTCAAGGGCAGATCGCTACTTGGCGTCCACGAGTAGCTTCCCAGGTCGTTGTAGTGAATCCTAACGGGAGCACGATCACGGTACTCTTTCTTGAAGCTGTCGCCCTTAGTATTCAGCCAGCTTGGCGGCAGCGAATCCATGTCCTCGTTAGGGTTCCAAATCTCTTCGCCGCCTGGAATGATGTATCCCGGCCGGGTGGTGTCTCCAATCTCCTGATCCTGAAACTCGCGAGGGAGAAGCTGGCTATTCTTCTCATCTCTCACAACACAGATGTAAGTCATTCCGGACGCGCGACTGAAGACATGGGGGAAGACGAACTTCTCTTCGCCACCTTCGTCCTTGTGATGAATTCCCGGGCTCAGGCTGATGTACCTTGAGTCTGGAGCCCCAAGTGTTGCGTAAACTGAACCTGTCTGTGCGAAGAACTGATGGATGCGGAAAGGAAGGTATGTATAGCGCTTTCCCTTAGCGCCTAACTCTGCATTCACTTCGCTGATCCACAGGAGAAGCTGCCCTAGGTAGGCGGCGCAATCCTGCTCACTAACACCAGAGTCAGATGCCAAACTCTTAGATAAGGCTGGCAAGGTTTGAGGGATTTGACGCTCAAGGTCGCCTTCTTTAAGCCGAAGAGCAGCCACGTTTTCTAACCAAATGGCAACGGGATGTGACTTCAGATTCTCGGCGGGCGCCTTTAGGTCAATCGGTTTAGACAATGATGAAACCAGCTCGGCCTTAGAAGGCAATTCTCCACTCCAGTCCAACGATCGTGTCAGTGTCTCATCGATGATCTGCTTCGAACTGAATTCCTCGCCAAAGATGGTTTTGGCAACACGCGCGACCTCTTCTTTCCTTTTCTCTCGGCTACCTCTTGAAGCCATTGTCGCCGAGGTTCCAATGCAGGTGAAATCGTGCTTACTGTAAGACCTGATTCTACGAACTAACATCGAAACATCAGCGCCTTGTCGGCCCCGATAAGTGTGTAGCTCGTCGAAGGCAAGGAACTTGAGATTCTCTCGCATTGACTCACGAATCTCTAGCTCAGGATGCCGAGTCATGATCAACTCCAGCATCATGTAGTTCGTCAGGAGAATATCCGGCGGGTCCTTCTTGATACGCTCCCTATCATCCTGCTTGGTCTGACCTGTGTAGGCCTCGTAGGTGATCGGGAAATCCTTGCCGGTTTGTTGCTGGTAGTTGTCCCTGTACTTGTTGAGTTCCTCGATCTGCGAATTGATAAGCGCATTCATCGGATAAACGAGAACGGCTTGGATTCCGGAGCCCATCCCGTTGGTGAACAGGTGATGCATGACCGACCCGATGAAAGTGACCGATTTTCCAGAACCTGTTCCTGACGTGACGACAAAGCTTTTGCCAGCAGTCCCTAGCTTCAGGGCTTGCACCTGATGGACAAAGAGCTGATACCCAGCAAAGACGTTCGCCAACTCTGGGTGTAGCGGGTTGTTCGAGGTGAGATCCTTAATCTCCGCTTCGATAGCATACGACGGATTGAACTGAACCAGTGGTTTGGGCCACAGCTTACCTTCACGGAGTTCTTGTTCGACCCGCTTGCTCAGATCGTCGTCATGGATGTCGATGAAGCTACGAATGTAATTTTCATAGCCAGCAACAATTTCTCCATGTAATTTTAAGGCATCCATCGCGTGTGTAGTTGGAACTTCTCCGAAATCATTGTTCTATTTGCAAGCCCGCTTCCCCCGTATCCACGTCGGGTCTACAGCAGCTATCACGGGGTAATGGGTTGAGACGATCAACTCAAGGGGTAAGTGAAATGCAAGAAAGCCAAGATGAAGGTTCTAAGAAGCCCTCAGCCTAGGATTTTGTAGTTTGCTAGTTAATTTTACCCCCAAGAACGAAGATCCCACCGTCACCGCCAAGATCTGGAACCTTGGTTTCGAAAAGTATCTGTCTGTGGTCGCCCATGGCGTGTAGCGGATGCGCACTTGGCATTAACATCAACAAAGAATGATCACTGATCGCCCAATGGGCATTTGGGAATAAGTGGGGCAGCAACGTAGAGATGTGATGCCCTACACAGTGTGTGCTCACCTACCGCAGCCAAGAGATTCGCTTTTCTTCCCAGAGTTAGGCCTCCCCTAACGAAACTCTTGGCACCACCATTCGTGGCTTCGCCTTGGGTTGGCCGCTGCGCGGTCTTACACCGTGTTCGGAAGGTCTCCCGCTGCCGACCAACCACCGCCTTTCCCATTGGTCTCTGCGTTAGTCCATCCGAACACCGTGCGCGCAGAGGCGTGGCTCCCTCTGCACTCCAGCTTCCTTCAACTGCTCTCCTTGTTCGGTTCTAGGTTGTTTGTCGGCTCCGCGCCGCTGCCGAGAGATTCGTTTTTCTTCCCCGGGTTAGGCCTCCCCGGAACGAAACTCTTGGCACTACCGTTCGTGGCTTCGCTTTGGGTAGGCCGCTGCGCGGTCTTACACCGTGTTCGGAGGGTCTCCCGCTCCCGACCAACCGCCGCCTTTCCCCTTGGTCTCTGCGTTAGGCCCTCCGAACACCGTGCGCTGGCTCCGCCCCCCCCTGCGCCGCCGGGCCGGGCGTCCACGAGATAATGGGTATCCGCTGGAGCAACCTCCTTCCCTTCGGCATTTTCTCTTAGGACTCCCGGCCCTCTGGCGCGACAGCCATGGTAGATTTTTCGTTTCCCGAAAAATGTTATTTTCCATCCTTTCAGTCTTCTTCTTTCCGGTTTTCTGGGAGACTGCAAGACGGTGCTATGCAGGGGAATTGAGAGGCGAGACGCTTGCACTGAAATATGGGATAAATGCCTTATTTTAAAGGGTTTTAGGCGCTATAATTGAGTGCTTTTTCCTAACTTAAAACTTGCTTTAATGCTGGTATGAGTTAGTCTGTTTTGTCTTCGAGGAAGACGGTTGATCGGGCGCTAACAACAGCGCAACCATCGACACTAAAACACAAACCATACCTAAGTTATGTTCACTCGTAATCGTATTGAAATCACTGGCAACGTCACTAAGCCCGCCGAGACGGTAAAGGCTGGCGAGACTACCGTCACCAAGGCTCGTCTCATGCACAACGAAGTCATTCGCCGTGCGGAAGGAGATCCTATCGAACGCGTGGTCGCGGTTGACCTCGAAATCTGGGGCAAGCGTGGCGAAGCCTTTGCCAAGCACATTGACAGCAAGACGCCGGTGGCCGTGGAAGGTCGCTTGCAGCTTGATCAGTGGGAGGCTGATGGCGAGAAGCGTTCACGCTTGCTCGTGCGGGTTGAGGACTGGCAGTTCATCGGTGCGTTGCCGCAGTCAGATGAGAAGAAGGTCACGCGCCGGGGTAGCAAGTCGAAGGCAGCCTAACCAAGAAGGGAAGCGGCTCGGAGGGCGTTGGAGCGCCCTCCGGCCATGCTTCAAAATCGAACTTACCACGAAGCAATTTCTATCATGAAGCTCAATAACTTAGTCCTTCATTGTGGCGGTGCAACGGTTTCTACCGAGCGCTTGGCCAAGGTGTCGACGCCGCAGCCGGAAGGCCGCTGGCATCCCATTGCGCACCATTCGCTCGTCGATCAAGTGCAAGCCGGGCTTGAAGCGGCAGGCATGCGGGTTGTGAACACGGCTCATTCGTTGAACCGTAACGGGGCCCAGTATTTCGGGCTCATTCAAGTGATTGATGATCACGCTAGTGAGGAGTGGGGAACGATCGTTGGCTTGCGTAACAGTCATGACAAACGCTTTCCCGCTGCTCTTGCCATGGGTTCCGCTTTGTTCGTCTGCGACAATTTGGTGCGCCGTGAGGTGCAAATAGAAGACGCGGGGTAGACCCCGCAGTTCGAACTGATATGAACTACCTCAACAGTCTTACCTTGGCCTGGCAACAGGATGAAACTTCGAAAGAAGCGGGGGACAATAGCATGGCTGTAAAGCCGTTGTGCGGAGATCCGGTTATCTCCAAGAGTCAGCGGCAAGAGGAGGAGCATATGGCGAAAGCTAAACTGCCTGAAGCCCAGACCGATACCGGGGGATCGCACCCATTGTTCACACCGGATAAGGAACAACACTCCTACGGCGCTCGTTCTTTATGTTGTGCGAGCGTTAGCAGTCACAGGAGCGGTGCCGACAATATGTCGGACAACGGTCGAACGGGACGCCTAAGTGCTTACAATCACTTCTATTGTGCACCACGGGATCGCCTAACCAGGAAGCTCATTCCTGTATGGCGACGGAGTCTCCATACTACTCAATGTGTCGGATTAACGTCCGAGGCACCCAGCCCGAAAGGATGCTGGGCGCGAAGCGTGGTATAACCGCCGAGCAATCGGAGGGAAAGCCGCTCACTTTGCGGGGGGAAGGGAGACAGTCAGAGCCTAAGAAGAACGCTTGAACGGAGGACAACCAATGTTGACCGATAAAACGACGAAGCGACTTCGAGGGATATCTCAATGCTCGGAAAACGGGCATAAGGTAAAGCGGGTGTTCCAGATGATGACGAACTATCCCGATCTCTGGGAAGAGATCGCCGATAGAATCGGACGGAACCGAGGAGCAAAGACACCGGGTGTCGATGGGGAAACTCACAAAGACATTACCGGTCGCCTTGATGCTATCCGGGAAAGCCTGCGAACGGGTGAATATCGTCCCAAGCCGACTCGGCGCGTCTACATCCCTAAGAAGAGCGGAAAGCTCCGTCCTCTTGGGATACCAACCGCGACCGATAAGCTGGTACAGGCCACCGTGGCTCGCATCCTTGAGGAAATCTATGAGCCGGTCTTCAGTGACCACTCTCACGGTTTCCGAAAAGGACATTCCTGCCACACGGCCCTGGACGAGTTCAAATACAACTGGGGCGGCACCAAGTGGATCATTGAAGCCGACATCCGCGGATGCTTCGACAACATTGACCATGACGTGCTGCTACAAATGCTAGCCAAGAGGATTGAGGACAAACGATTCCTCAAGCTTATCAAAGCGTTTCTGCGAACTGGATACCTCGAGAACTGGAGCTACAACCGAACCTACAGCGGGACTCCGCAAGGTGGAACGGTCTCGCCCATCCTCGCGAATGTCTACTTGCATGAACTTGATGAGTGGCTTCAAGAGAAAGCCGACTCCTTCAACAAAGGGAAAGGGCGGAAGTACAGTGCCGAATACAGGCGACGGTATAGTCGTTATAAGACGGTGCTCAACAAAGCCCGTGACCTCAAGAAGGCAGGCCGGATAAGTGAAGCTAAGGAATTGGAGCCCGAGATGAGCAAACGGAAGGCTGACTACCTCAAGTGCTCTCCTTCGGATACCCAAGATCCAAACTTCAGGCGGATGCGTTTCATCCGATACGCTGATGACTTTGTTATCGGCATCATTGGATCAAAGGCCGAAGCCCGAGGAATCCTTGGGGACATCAGCGTCTTCATGACGCAGACGCTCAAGGTGGAACTGGCAGCAGAAAAGACAGGAGTCGTTCACGGCTCCAAGGGATCTCGATTCCTTGGATACGATATCAAGATCGTCACCAATGCCAACCGTGTAGTGAAAACTCGCGGTGGGACGAGGCGATCCATGATGCGTGGCATTGCAACTCTAGAATGGCCAATGGAAAGCGTGATCAAGTTCGCTTGGGAACGTGGATACATTGATAACATTCAAGATCGCAGAACACGTCCGCGACTACCACTGTTACACCTAAGTGAAGAAGAAATCATCACGCGCTACGTCCAAGAATTGCGAGGAGTCAGCAACTACTACTCGCGCTCGAAGAATTGGCGTCATGTTGGCAATCTCCTTCACTGGTTGTGTAAGGACAGTCTGGCTCGAACCCTCGGGAAAAAGAACCGGACTAAACGAACCCTAACCTATACTCGATACAAGATGGACGACACCTTCGGAGTCTTCAACGGCAAGAAGTTCGTGGCACTAACTCCACCCAAGATGTGGAGACGCACACAGAGTTACTATGCCGATGAGAAGCCTAGGGCAAGTGTGCCTTGTTTCCAGAAATGAGATACAATCTGATGGAGAGCCGTATGCGACGAAAGAAGCACGTACGGTTCGGAGGGAGGAGTAGCCGTTGGCCCGAGAGGGTCGCGGCGCTCCCACCCTACGCGTTTCAGGGGCAAGTCGTTCTCTCTCGCAAACACACCACGCATATCATGCGTGATTTGCCTCAGGTGACGAACCGAGCCGTTGGCAGGCTTGCTAGTTTCGTTGGCACGACCGAGCAGCGGGCCACTTCCTACAAAGATCGTGAGATGCGGAGTGTGGAAGCGCATGATTTGGTGATCCGTTCCTTAGATGCGGGTGCCATCACGACGACGATGGTTCCCAGGGTTTTGGAACAGTGGCGTGCGCCGAATCATTCGGAGTTTCGTGATCGTAACCTGTGGAGTCTTTACAATGCGTTTACCGAGACCTTGAAAGGTGGCTTGCTTAAGTTGCCTGTTCGCAGTGAAGCCTTGCATGGGGTGCTTGATACGGCTGCTGGGCGTACCTGCCAGGCGCAGGCGTCTACGGTGGTGTTGGTTCCTTAGGCTAACATTGACATTTCCTCGCCTGCCTCAGCCTTACGTGGGCTGAGGCAGGCTTAGTTAGTGGCCAGCAGGCTGGCTCACGAAGGCGGCAGCAGGGCTGCACGCAGTCCAGAGGCTTCGCCCGTCCTAGACACCCCTTATTTCCGTGCCCTTTTGCACGCTCGACTAGAGGTCGCCGTCTCCATCATCAAGTTTCTCGATGGCTATCCTACTCACGATGTACCGCTGCGCGGTGATCGTCTTTTCTGCTCGTTGCTGCGCCTCGTGGATCTCGCGCACTCGGAAAAGTTGCAGTTCTCTCCACAATCCATGCAGGCTTTCGCCACTCAGGATGATCCTGAATACATCGATTTCTAGATGCACTTGGCCACTGCTCGGATCGCGACGCATCCAGCGCAGAGAATGATAGGGTAAGGTGAGGCACTCGGACGAGGCGACGAACGTCACCGTGGGAGTGTCGTCGTGTTTCTCATAGGATTCTCCTTCTTTCTGTAAGAGCGTGGTGCGGTCATTCATGGGTTCGTCAGTGAATTCTGGGTCCTGTCCGTTGCTGGGCTTGGGCTCGGCGGGCGCTCCGCCGGTGGAACTTGAGAATGAAGGCGCCTTTGCGGAGTCTGCGGACGAAGGCGAAGGCCGTCAGTCGCTTCTGATGGGATTGGCGTTTCCGCTGCTGACGCAGGGCTTTCCAGCGTTGGCGGAGGCAGCTTGGCCAACGGTGTATGCCGAGCTTGTGGATCAAGGCTTTGCCTGCGCTGTTGCGAGCGGCTCGTTTCTCGTAGCGTTCGACTTCGGTGAGGAGGGTCCTCAAGCGTTTGGAGCGTTGCTTCGTTTCCTGGGGATCCTGCGAAGGTTTCGCTTGCAGGAGGGTTTCTAACTCTTTGCCCATCTCGGCCAAGAACTCACGGGCCAAGGGGCGCTCGTTCTTGCTCATGACTTTGCCTAACAAGGCCTTCAAGTCGTGTACGTAGAGCCGATGATCTTGTTTGAAGCGCGTGTTGCTGACGTAGAACTGGCGCATGTTGGCCGGGCTCAAAGAGTGTGGTCCGACGACGAGGATGGATTCCTCCACGCTGGCGCCTTGCGATTTGTGTGAGGTGACGGCGTGACCATGGCAGACTTGGGTGAAGCCTTTGGGGAGAACGTTGCCGTCGCTTAGTTCGATCTCGCCGGATTCGCGGACTGCGTTGACTTTGCGACGTTGTCCGTTGCTAACGCCGATCTCAGGGCAATTGGCGCGGAAGAGGAGTTCGTCGCCTGCTGCCACCGAGATGGGTTGTGATTGGGCGACATCGAAGGCGTGGCGTTGTTTCTTGGTGATCCTGACCCTCGTGCCGTCTCGTTTGACGCCTTCCAATCCGTTGGGGAGGACTTTCGTGACCGTGAGAGATTCTCCTGGATCGATCTTGGCCACGCGTTTGTGGAAGTTGAGCACGTGTCCGGGTTCGTAGTCTTGCCAGTGCGTCTTCTCGACCTCGGTCCACGATAGCGATGCGGATCCGTGGATCGTAACCTCGGGGCCTTGGATGAGTCCTCGGCGTTTCAACTCGGCCCGAGCGTCTTCGTTGAAGGCGTCGATCTCATTCCAGGTGGGGATGACGACGAGCGTTTCTCGTCCTGCTTCGACGTTGTTCGCGTAGCGCAGGGCGGCTTCTTTGAAGAGATCGGGCACATGAGGCACTTCCTCGACCAGGCCTAACTGATCGGCGTGTTGCAGAGCATCCCGTGCACGTCCCGAGGCCAAGAGCTTTGCTAGTTGGCGATGCCCCGCGAGTCGCTGACGACGCACTGAACTCAGCCTGACCGGGGTGACGAAGTTGGATTCGATGAGATTGCGCAGCGCACTCCCCCGCTCCACGGATTCGTGTTGCTTGGTGTCACCGACGAGGATGAAACGCGCGTGTCGTTCTTCGGCGATCCTGACAAGGTGCGCCAATTGCCGCGAGGACAACAGGCCCGCTTCATCGACGAGGAGCGTTCGGCCTTCAGCGGCTTCTTGAACGAGTGGGCTGACGAGAAATGAGGCCACTGTGGCGGCTTCCGGGTGGCCGTTAGCCTGCAGTTCCTGAGTCGCTCTTGTGGTGGGTGCTAGAGCGATGAAGTCCGTGTCGACCTTGGTACGGTGGGCTTGTTGCAGGGCTTTCAAGGCGTGGGTCTTGCCTGTGCCAGCATCGCCGATGAGCACGCTGATGCCGTGCCGAGACTCCGCCAGGGCCTTGACCGCTTGGTGTTGCTCCTCGCTGAGCTTGTACTCGCCTATCCATTCGCCAGCGATGCTCCCGATCTCTGGCAGATCGCCACGTGTCTCACGCGCAAAGCGTAGCACGGCAGCTTCTTCGGCGAGCGCGGTCTCCGTGGTGAGTTGGTAGCGGTCGCTGATGACATCCGAGTTCTGAAGCAGCTGGGCGCGCAGCAATCTAGGATCAATGTCGCCTAGCTCTTTCGAACCGAAACGCAGGCTGGATTCTAGAACATCGCCTAACTTTGCCACACTCAGTCGTTCCAGGCAGTGCTCGACTCCGTTCTCAATCGCTTCACGGTGCTCCGTGACCGATCTCAGTGGCGATGCGTTTCGATGGCCAGCGTTTCTGATGGCCGCGATCTGCCCGCGTTGCTCATCTGTGAGACGCGCCCGCTGCTGAGCACGCACCTCTGGCGTGGAGATCTCTTGTAGCTTCGGATCTCGCCAGTCTTTGACAAAGTCGGTGACTTCGGAGGTGTTTGGGTCTCTCCCGAAGGCGGTCCTGAATTCATTCGTGAAGCGAAGTTCTGCCGCGCCGCGATCCTCTTTGATGAACTCTTCAATCCGTCGCTTAGATGCTGTGTGGCCGAAGAGCTTGTGATAGCGCTGTTCGAAGTCCTTCCTTTGATTCGCACGCACGGAGAAGGCTTCTTCCATCTCCTTGGTGATGCCCTGGATGCGGAAACTCTCGCCCTCTGGTTCTAACGTGTTTCCCAACTCTTTCAGTCGGCATGCGAAGTCATGGTAGAGGACCTTCCTGATGTAGGGGCTCGCTTCCATCATGGCTCGACGTTGCAAGGCGAACCATTGATCGCGCTCAGGATCGTAACTGGCATTGATCATGACCGCATGGGCATGCAATTGCGGGTCCAGGCTGCGACTGGAGTCATGAAAGAACAGCGCAGCGGTGATGTTGTCAGAGATCCGGATCTTCTCTGTTCTCACAAAGTCACCCGTGCGTGACCGAATGGCAGCAAAGTGTTCCATTTCCGTTAGAGCTGCTTTCACCGACTCTCGGAAGGCTTCGGTGACCCTTGAGTCACCTCCGACAATCGCCGCAATGCTTGCCGATTTCGGGGCACTGAAGGTGATATCGTGCAGCGCGATGGGCTTGAAGGTTGCGACCTTTCCCGTGACGCGATCAGTCACTTGATAGGGTTTGCGATCACGCGCCGTGAGACGTTTGCCAGTCTGCGGATTCACATTCTGACGAAGCATCTCGAAGGCTTCAGCTTGCACCGTGCCTTGGAGTCCCAATCGGGAGGCTCCCTGACCAAACCACTCTCCATCGACTTTCTCACCTTCAGAATAATAGTCGTTGGCGCTGAGATGCCGCTTCAGGTAGGTCTCGCCATTGGTGATGGTGCGCACTGTGATCATGACTCTGAGATCGTTTCTCTCATTGAGTAGAACGTATTTCGGAACACTAGAATCACTGACAATCTGATTCTCAGACGCCCTGGAATAGGAGGCTTTGCGGGATGGATTCACGTCGCCTTGGCGTCCCTGAGACAGCCCTATCTTTATCACACCCGATCTTCGATGTTCTCGGGGAGAATTGGTTTTTGAAAGACACAAGACCCTAAGCACTTCGTTCTTAGTAATTCGTCTTCTCATCCAGCATCTCTGCAGCCTACCAAGAGGCTTCTCTGCGGAAGCTGCTTCAGCTTACCTTTGCGGATCTAGCGACAAGCTCATTGGCTAGGCACTCGGCTTATAGCCGATGTCGTGAGACCTTCTCGAGCACCGTGCTTGGCAAGCTCCTCGGTATGGGCATCGCCCTAGCCATGGCAACCTCGACTCCCTTCGCGTCAGCTTCTCGATAGCTTGTCAGGCTGCTTCTAAGAAAGTTTACCAATGATGTGATTCTTGGCACTGGGATCGCGTTCTTCCTAGCATGGGAGATCCTATCGATCACACAGACGAGGAGCCGATTCACATTCCGGAGCACCACGCCCATACATCGAGTCGGCTCGAGCCCTATCAATCGATCATCGCGACCATGCGCTCCAAAGGCTGGCCGTATCGACGCATCGTGGCCTGGCTCAAGGAGGAGAAGAGCCTAAGCATTAGTTGGGAAGCGCTTCGCCAGTTCTGCATCTATCGGCAAATCCAGAAGGGAAAGCCAGCCGCTCCCGTTCCTCCACCCCTGCTCGGGGAGCCCAAGCCCGTCGATCCACCGCGCACACGGTCGATCCCAAGGGATCTCGATCTACGGGGCGCAAGTTTGTCCTCAATGACGATTCACCACCGACACCAACCCATCGATCCTAACTCTACCACTGCTTATGAAAACAGATTCATCACCAGAAATTCGCATCGTCTTCACACAGGGAGGCAAAGGCGGTGTGGCCAAGACAGAAGCCCTCCTTTCGCTTCATAGCTGGTATCGTCAGCAGGGGAGTGACGCCGTTCTTGTTGGACTTCGACGTCGAGAACATGAACAAGAGCGGGCTCCAGAACTTCTTTCCCGACGCAGTCAAACTCGACATCCACGAACGAGGCGCGCTCGACGAATTCGCTAGTATCTGTGACCGCGACGATGTCGAAGCGGTGCTCGCAGATCAAGGTGCGGGTGCAGGAAAGGAAAACCCATCGCTGGTTTGACCGCGCTTACCAGGACTCGAAAGACCTCCATCTAAAGTTCACCTCGATCGGTGTCACGACGAACGATGCCAGCGCCGTGCAATCAGTGTTGCGCTGGGGTCAAGAGCTTCAGAATCGGGTCGACTACCTGATCGTGCTCAACGAAATGCGAGAACGTGATAGTCCGTTCGAGTTCTGGTTCAATGAGCCTGCGGTGAAGGAATTCACGCGCACTTTCCGACCTCACGTCATGCGAATGGATTCGCGCATCGAGGAGTTTCAAAGCGAATTGCGCAATCAGACAGCCACGCTGGAGCAGATCATTGCTAGGACGGTGGAGTCTGATTTCCTCCGACGCACCAAGAATCTGCTCCGCGCGAAACGCTATCAACGCGGACTCTTCAAAGGCTTCGACGAAGCTGCTTCCATCTTGCTGCCAAGTCAGCGCCCCTTCCATCTGAACCCACACCCATCTCATGAAAGCGAACAAGAGAGCCTCCTTCAAGGCGATGGCGCGTTTGTTGCCCGAGGATCAACGCGAGCATTTCTTTGAGACCATTTCCAAGTTCGAAGTCGTTCCCGACGACGACGAGTATCTGCTGTTGTTAGAATCACTCGGGTTCGTCACGCTGGTCTTCGATAAGATCCCGGAGCGGATCGAAAGCGCCCTCGACCGCGTCGAGTCCGGTCTCAATGACAAGCAGTTCCAATCGTTGCAAAGGCGGTTCGAAGCGATTCTCAAGAATTCCATCGATACCCCGTCCTACAAAGACCTTCGCGCCATGGTCCGTGAGATGGAGGAGGTGCAGCAGCAGTTCAAGATGAACGCGAGTGGCTTGTCTAACGACATGGCGATGATTCCAAGTGTGCCCAGGCCTGGCACCTTTGGCTACAAAGCACTCGTCTGGGGATGCGTGTTGAGTCTTGTTGCCGGTGCCGTGGTCGCCGTGAGTGCCTTGCTCACGAAGTATCCTGGAGACAGCCTGAACTTCAGCTTTCGCCCGAAGCAGGATCACGACGATTACGTCGACTATTTCGAAGACTACATCCCTGAGTTCGGTGGGTTCGTCGGCATCTACGCCGTGAAAGGAGAGGTTCTAACAACCGCAGAACAGGATGACCGAGGCGTCGTCATTGTGAAACTTCCTAACCAATCCGCACCATGAGACTTCTTATCGCCCTCATCTTTGGAAGTAGTGGCCTCTGTCTTTACGAAACCCAGTTGCCTCCCTTGAACTACGCGCTTGCTGGCATGCTGATCCTCGGGGGATTTGTCATCATCCTAGCGCCCGTTCGGAAGGCCATTCTCACCATCGGCTCGTTGAAATGGACGGAGAACGAGCTTTGCCGACACGTCCTGATCACGGGCGATACGGGTTGCGGCAAGACGTCTTCAGGCTTTCATCCCTTGCTGGTTCAGCTGACACGCAGGGTTCCAAATTGGGGAGGGTTGATGTTAGGCGTCAAAGGCGATGAGCATGAATTTCTCACCGATCTCATGGTGGCCCATGATCGGGCCAAACAGGTGATCAAGCTCGAAGTGCGTCCTGCCAATGCGATGGAAACCTGGACGCCCTTGCACCGCTACAATCTATTGAGTGATCGGACGTTGCCTTGGACCACGCATGCCAAGGCCATTGTCGACACCGGCGCGAGTCTCACCGAGGGCCGTCAAAGCTCCTTCTTCAAACCCATGGCGCAGATCGCTCTCGGCAATGCGCTAGAGCTACTCGATGCGATCAAGGCACCGGTGACCATCACGCGGGCCTATCGTATCCTGACCTCACGCCATCACTTAGAGAACGCGATCAATCAGCTCGCTGAGCTGCCGCCCGAGGAGAGTCATGTGAATCTGACGACCTTCTTCAGCACCACCTTCTTGGAGGCGCAGGCGAACGAACAACGGGAGGGTATCGAAGGCACGATCAAGACGTACCTGAGTTTCTTCCTCGATCCTGACATTGCTGATGTCTTCTCCAGCGATGAACCGAATTCCTTCAAGATCGATGCCGTCGACCAAGGTTCGGTGATCGCCGTTTCGATGCCGCAACGCTTCGTGACCGAGCGGCGGTATGTGAACACTTACCTAAAGATGCTGTTCTACTACCACGCGCTGCGGCGCTACGAGCTGTCGAAGCAAGAGCAACGGCGCAAGAATCTGCTCCTGCTCGTTGCCGACGAGTATCAGGATCTCGTCACCGCGAGTGAGGACGGCGTGAGTGATCACAAGATCATCGACCGCATCCGAGGCGCACACTGCGCCATCATTGCTGGCATGCAGTCCGAAGTGTCTGCTGATCCGGCCATCGGACGCGACAAGCGCAAGGTCCTTTCTTTGAACTTCCGCACCCGTCTCATCTTCCGCGCCGCCGACATGGAGGGCGCTACCGCGAGTGCGGACTTCATTGGAAAGAAGAACGTCTGGAAGATGTCGAAATCGAGCAAGGCGTTCAGCTCGGTGACCTACACGAAGCGGCAGGAGGAGGACTACAAGGTCAAGCCTGCCAAACTGATGGATTTGAAAGACCACCACGCCGTCATCGTGCATCCCTCCAAGCGCTTCGTCAGGAAACTGATCAAGCCACTCGATGCGGCAGGCCAGGTGGCTAAGTGGTTTCGGCGCTAGTCGTCGAAATCGTGATTCTAAGCCAGGAAATCCGTTACTATTGATAGGCGTTCTCTCATTGTCGGAAGAGATGCGAATTCGACAGATCGAAATCTCTAACACTACCAATCATTGGATCTATGAACTGTCCGAAATGCAACCGAACCGCAAAGGTTACTGAGACCCGAGTTCAGAAGGGATTCGTCCCTGGCTTGGAACTCACTGAGAGAACTCGAGTCTGTGTTGTGTGCTCTTACCGATGGAAAGGGATCGAGATCCCGGTAGAGAATCTGACGTTCAAGAAACGGGAGTTCCTCGCCAGAATGATCATGCCGATGGTAGAGACTATCAAAGCTTCATGATTTGAAACCGACCGTCACACGGTCGCGATGCTCAACATAGGATGGCCTGAGAAACCATCTCTTCTCATGCGGCAGCCCGTTCCTCGCTACCGCGCTCCGAAAAACCTCACACTCTCCTACTCGCTTCTCGCGTTCTGTTTCTCATGAAAGTCTTCCACGAGTTGAAGAGTCTGCTCCCAGCACGCTAGAAAAAATCTTTCTACCGCAGTGAATTGAGAGTTTTTAAAGACGAGAGCCTCCCCCGGCTTGGGCTGGCCACGGGAAAGAGAGTAGTCCCCGAGGAGCGCGAGATACTGCCGACGTTGCGCAACATCCACAAGCAAGGGCGGGTAACCGGCTCTCAACAGCGGCAAGTTCGCCAACAACCGCGCCAGTCGCCCATTCCCATCGGCGTAGGGATGAATCGCGGCGAAGGCCAAGTGAACCAACGTGTACTGTGCGACCAACTGCTCTGGCGGCGCCTTCACTGAAGAACTTTCAGACGCAAAATCAGGCACAGGCTTGGGCTGTGATTTCAAGAGCTGAAGAAATTCTTTTACCAACAAAGGCACATGCTGAGGCAGCGCATAGTCATGCCATTCCGCCCCACCATCGGTGGTGATAGCGGTAGTCCCATTTGGTTCCACTTTCCATTTTCCAACTGGAGCAAAGATATCAACCGTCACCCCAATCTGAACCGCTAGATGAAGCTGATGGAGCTGAGAAATACTGAGAGGATTTCTATCACGAATCCAGGACGCCATCAGAGCCAATGCTTGGCTGTGCCCATGCAATTCCTGATGTTCTCGCAGCGACTTTCCACTCACGGTCAGCCCCTCCGTCAACACAAACAGGGTATCTCCGAGCGTGATCGTATTGCCCTCCAGAGCAGTCGAAGAGTGAGTCCATTCCGCGACAAGAGAGGTCGCCAGACCGAGTCGCAGGTCTGGATCAAGACCGGATAAAAAAGACCAATCGGTCGCTAATTGGGCAATCGCAGGATTCGAAATCGGGGAGTCTCTGGCGGGGACTTTTTTCAGAGCTTGCTGAATCTCCTCAACAGGATAGTCCAAAGCTCCTGCAAGAGCCTGAATGGACGTAGAATGGGGCTGAGAACGACCATTCTCAAGCCCACTGATCGTTGCTTGCCTTAAACCCGCCCGCTCAGCCAATTGAGCCTGGGTCAGCTGCGCTTTCAATCGGAGTTCCCGCAAAGTCATCGAGGTTCAGCTTATACGGTTTCGGTATCGAATATCAAGAGAAAGCGTGCTCTGCCTACTCAAGGCCTCCACCAAAACCTGCAACTCCAAACTTCTTTACCCCCCTCAACCGATTCACCTACAGGAAGTCCGCGTAGAGATCTTTACACAGGAGCCACTCATTGTGACAGTCCTAGCCGATGAGCTCGACAAGCCAACCGGAAGCGCGGAAGATGAAACGCGTGCGAAAGTTCAGCGACATTTCACCTTCCACCGACACTTGACGACCCTCTTCCTTAGCCAAAGCCAACCTCTGAGGCCTGCCGCCGCTACGCCCCTGATCTCTGACTTCAAAGTTAGTATTCTAGCTACGATCGGCTCTAGAAACTCCAGCCGGGAGAGCGGTCGGTCGCCTAATTGTTCTCCATTGTTGCGATTCGGTCGCATTCTTCAGGCTCAACGTCGGGAGCCCGATCTAGAATCTCGATCAAAGTCTCAACGCTACCTTTGGATGCTCGACGCCGCATGTAGGAATCAGCCTCTGCCACAGCAATCCTCTGTGACAGGATCGTAGCAATGTACTCCTCAACGGTCACTCCATCCTCACCAGCGAGGTCCTCAACCCGATTCCTAATCGAGTCTGGAATGGAAATACTCAAACAGCTCATACTTGAATCTTACTCAGGAAAGCGCCCGGTGTCACCACCGAAACTCCAAATGGTTCAACGCCCTGGAAGTCCTTGATGTTGTGGGTGACAATGTGACTTGCACCAGATGCCAGTGCGCATTCGAAGACTAAGTCATCCTTAGGATCCCGCAGAAATGGGCGCCAGCGGAAGTAGATGAAGGCCTCCCTCATCACTGCGCAAAGGGAGTCGAGAAATGAATCGATCTCAACGGTTGAGAATCCAGGAACCATGCCAGGACGGTGCAGCACATCCTCATACTCCAACGTAAGCGCTGTCGAGGCTGTCGCCTCGAATCCACCACCAGCAAGCCGCTGAATCACAGCGTTGGATGCCCCGTGACGAGATCGGAGAGCGGAAACCAAGATGTTGGTGTCAAGGACAGCTATCACATGGCCAGTGTAGAAACCTATCCACCCGGATCAATGATGATCTTGTTGGAGAACAATCCCAAATGCTCGCGCTCAGCACGCCCTTCGAAATGCGCCCCCCCGCAAGACATCGTAAGCCTTCCTCCAAAGGATCGACGGAAAGAAATGCTCGCGGTAACGATAGCGTGAAACTCACCGAAAGAACTCGAGTGTGCGTCGTGTGCTCTTACCGGTGGAAAGGGATCGAGATCCCGGTAGAGAATCTGACGTTCATGAAACGGGAGTTCCTCGCAAGAATGATCATGCCGATGGTGGAGACTATCAAAACTTTATAACTTAAAGCCTACGGTCACGCGTTCACGATGCTCAACGTAGGTTGAGGAGGTGACTGAAATGTCAGAGTGCCCGAGCGCTTCCATGGCAGCATGAAGGCCAGCCTGACGGTTGACTGCGGAACCAAACTCTTTCCTAAATGCGTGAAGTGGCTGGCGATGCTCGACGCCCTTCGAGCGTAACCAAGGCCCCAATTTCTCGAACGCAGCTCGAGCACGGTAGTGAAAGTAAGAGAGGCCAAGGCGAGGCGCCACGCCATCGAGCACGAACTCCGCATCCTCCTCTCGAATCGATGCAAGGAATTGGACGACCTCTGGCGCTAAAGGGATCAAACGACAAGAACTGGGCGACTTGGGTTTGTAGCACCAGGTCTCTTTGATTTCAATGTGAGGATTATCGCCATCGAGCGTGACTTGAGACCAAAGTAGCTTGTCGCATTCTTCCTTCCGAAGGCCAGCGCACGCGAAGAGTATCAGTGCGGCCCGCTGGCTGCTCGTCAGTTCGCTTCGAGAAGCCTCAAGGATTGCAGGAACCTGGATCGAGCTGCGGTATCGGCGGGGGCGATGCGGATCGATATCGACCTCCGAGAAGGGGAGCGGGGAAGGAGCCTTGAGTGAGATCACCAAGACTCGTTTGGCTGTAAAGAGGTTCCGCGCGTTCCGAAGATCAGTGTGAATCCCTCTCCGAGCCTCTGTGAGCTTCTCTCGGGGCACATCTCGAAGCTTGTCGGCCATGTATCGCTTCACCGCTTTCGTGGTGATTTTTGCTAAAGGGACGGCCTCAACAGCGGCACGCCATTCTTCGCGGCGAGGGAGAGCTTCGTGAGTGATCCCTGCGATATGCGCGGTGATACGCCTGAGGCAGCCAGCGTACACGCCGACGGTACGAGGATTGACTTCGATTTCCGGGGAATCGAGGAAAGAGGCAACCCACTCGCCGACCGTGGCACCATTGCGATCCTTCTGCGGAATCTGGCCTGCCACCTTCCTGGCGGCCACCCAGTCACCGTCAGTAGCTTTGAGGACGGCCCAGACATCGACTGCACGCTTTGCGGCTTCTCCGTCTTGTTACTCGTCCCCAAATTGACCCAGCGCTAGGACCTTTGGTAGGAGGGCCGGATGTGCCAGTCAGGGGAATCCGGGTTGCGCTTGGTAAGGCGTTCCAACCAGTGCTTTGGGCTCTCTTTTGAGTAGCTCATAGCACTACCCGAAATGGCGGGATTTGGTCTACAATTTGATCTACATTTGGTCTACAATTTGAACTCAACATGCAGATTTGTAGACCATTTCTACATCTAGGGGCAAGTAAACCCCTTAGAAAACCTCTATATTTAGAGGATAAGGTGGAGCGGGTGAAGGGAATCGAACCCTCGTGTCTATCCACGCCCTCCAAGAAAGGCCGTTTCCCCGTAAAAATGGACAT
Organism: Caprella mutica; assembly: GCA_947561585.1. Taxonomy (NCBI): domain Eukaryota; kingdom Metazoa; phylum Arthropoda; class Malacostraca; order Amphipoda; family Caprellidae; genus Caprella; species Caprella mutica. The sequence continues at coordinate 38,092 of CANNZV010001762.1, read as the reverse complement.
TACTGACATCAAAACCAAGGTTGACGGTTCTTACTTTGGTTCTTACTTTGAAGGATGGCCAGTATTTGGAAGCATCCGAAAAGCCGCTTCTACACGGCCTGTTGGCAACGGCGTATGCCCGACGGCTCAACCAAAAAAGTTAAGCGCTCTACCAAGTGCACGAACTCAAGTAAAGCCCTCAAGATGGCGATGGAGTTTGAGCGAGCTGAGAATCGAGCTAATCGTGAGTTACTGTTAGAATCACAAGTAGAGTCAGTAGTTTCTGACATTGTGGAGGGAGTGACCGGCCGTGAGATTCAATTCGTAAGCGTTGAAGATTGGTTCAATCGATGGCTTACGATCAAAGAGGTGAAGAGCGAGGCCACGTATGCCACCTACAAGGGCACGGTCGAAAGGTTCTGCCAGTTTCTTGGGGAACGATCAAAAATGCGGTTGTCGCTCCTGTCTATAGACGACGTCGTTGCGTTCCGCGATGCGGAGCTGAAGACCGGAAAAGTTGCGCGAACGGTAAACGCCCAGGTGAAACACCTCCGGATTGCCCTCAATCTTGCCCGAATTCAGGGACATGTGAAGACAAACGTCGCCGAAGCAGTCGAAAGCCTCAAAGAGAAACGAGACTTTCGCCGAGATGTCTTCACGCCTGACATGGTTGAGGAACTACTAGCGGCAACTTTTAGGCTTGCAGCAAATCCCAAGGCTCAGAAGGCGGCCCCTGCCTACCGAGAATGGAGGGGCCTAGTTCTTGTGGGTTTCTTCACCGGCCTGCGCCTCAGCGACGCAGCAGGACTCTTATGGTCTGATATCGACCTCAAGAATCGGATGATCGACACAGAAACACGAAAGACGCAGGAACGAATCGTAATTCCACTCCACCCACAGCTTGAATCCTATCTATCAGAACACGTGAAAGCGAAGACGAGCGACGACGAGCGCGTATTTGAAATCCTCGGAGCAAAGAAGACCTCGGGCAATGGTGGCCTCTCGACCGCCTTCGCTCGAATTATGAAAGAAGCTGGGATTCAGGGCACCCGAGTTGACGGGGAGGGAAAAGGGAGGGCAAGGAATAGTCTGAGCTTTCACGCCTTTCGTCACAGCTTCAATTCGGCGTTGATGAATGCTGGCATCAATCAGGAGACTCGTCAGTTGCTCACAGGACACCGATCTAAGGAGATGAATGACATCTACACTCACGCGAGCACCGAAACCCTTCGAAATGCTGTGACCACGATTCCAAGCCTGACACTTGAAGAAGTAAAGAGGTAGACAGGGGTTCAACTCCCCTCGCCTCCACCACCCCTATTTCACGGGGAAAACAGCCATTCCAACCTCAAAACGAATGTCTCTGGTAACAGATTTGGTAACAGAGCCAAATAGGACAATCGAGGTCGAATGAGATAGCTCAGCGTATGAACAAGGAATTCCTGTTGGTCTCGGAATTCAGTTTGGGTAACCCAAAACGCTCGCAAAAGCTCGTTACGCCGCAAACCTGAGGTAATGAAGTGCAGCAAGATGGCCGATGTAGAAGCGGAGCGGGGCCCGAGTGATTAGCCGTATGCTGGGCCACAGACGAATCCTGCTTGGGAATCGTCGAACGAGATAGACGGCTGTCAGCGCCAAAGGGTGGCCGATGATCAGCGTCCAGAGGTTCTCGCAGGGAACTTCGAGAGTCGCGACGATAATGACCGCTGCCACAAACGAAACAGACCAGCCAATGGCGACTGTCGAAATTGCTCGGCTCCAGTTTCCTGCCGCCAATCCTGCTAAGGCTACTTGTGCGATCACGAGCGGCAGACCGTAGTCGAGACGAACACCTGGTAGAGCCACTGGCAGTGTGGCCAATCAAGACCTGCGATGGCCAATACTTTTAGCCATCGATGCGGCAGGCGAACGATCCGTGGCGCTAACGGCATCACCACGACCAAGTTGGCGAGGATGCCGAGGTAGAGTTCGCCCTCTCGATGACTGTGGATGGCAGACTCCAAGATCGCTGCGATCGCGACCTGTCGCCATCGGTGCAGCGAGAACTGCTGGGAGCTGATTGCTATAAGATACCCAAAGGCGAAAACGTAGAGTGGCTCAACGCTTCTTGTGATCGTGTATCGGGGCCAAGAGTCTGCCGCGCCCAAGTAGAGGAGAACGTGATCGAGCAACATCAACAACCCGGCGACGACCTTGATGTCGTCAATCCATCCGATCCTCTTGGCCTTATTGTTCCCCATTTGAAGGCAGAACGAAATTCGTTCGGAAAACTCACCGTGAATTAGACTATCTTATATACGGGCCCATTCGCGCTAAATTTAGCGTTACCTAATATTAAGGCAAAGTGTAAACCTAACCGATTATGCATCTGCTTTTCCTAGCACTTATAGTTTCTCTATCAAATGAACGAATCTTGATCGACTAGGTCAAAGTTTACGAAAAAAGTAGATGCAGACAAAATTGTGCGTCGCTACTTTGCTGGTGCGTGAACCTGTTAGCTTATGTCGTCCGCTTTTCAATCTAACTTATCTTCTAAGCCGCGCCGTTTCACGCAGACGCGGTGGTCGTTGATGGCTAGGTTGAAATCTGCAAGCCCAGACAAGCGAAAAGGCATCGAGAACGAAATCGCGACCATCTATTGGTATCCCGTCTATGCCTACGCAAGGACGTTGCGTTGCACGACTCACGAAGCCGAAGATCTAACGCAATCGTTCCTAGCCATGCTGTTTCAGCGGGAGCTGTTCGACACCGTCGATCCTGCCAAGGGAAAGCTGAGGACGTTCCTCTGTGTGTCGATGAAGAACTTCGTGGCGGATCATGTTCGCCAGAGGCACACCCTGAAACGCGGTGGTGGCTACTCTTTGATCTCAATCGATCTGGTCGATGCGGAAGAGCGTATCGCGATGGAAAACTATCAATCGCTCACCACGCAGGAGGCTTTCGACAAACGAGCCATGATGTCAGTCTTCGAAGACATCATGACCAAGATGGAAGCCGAGTATAAGAAACGCAACGACCTTGAAACTTTCTACGCGATCGTCGACCACATCCCGTGGGGAACGCAGAACCAGGTTCGGGCTGATCTGGCGGCCCAGCTAGACATCGAGCGCTCTACGCTGGAGACGCGGATCTATCGTGCTCGCAAGCGTTTCAAAGACCTGCTGATCAAGCATATTCAGAACACTCTCGATCCTGGCCAAAGTGTGGAGGAGGAAATCCGCTACTACCAATGGCTAGCATCTTGTCGCGCTTAACCTAAACGCTAGCAATATTCATGGAATCATCCTCGACGTCGTTCGGGGAGGGAAAATGCCGTAATTGTGGAAGACCCCTAGCAGATCGCGGAGCCGCCCAACTCTGTGCTGTATGCCATCTCCCTCCTGAAGACTTGTATACAGAGCCGCCGACCAGTGAAGAACTTGCTGCGGCTCTATCACAGTTCGATATCCTTGGGCCCGCCGGCCAAGGATCGATGGGCATCGTCTTCGAAGCCCATGACTATGAGTTGGACCGCAAGGTCGCGATCAAAGCAATTCACTCCAGAGGCAGTGAATCCTTCTCGACACTCTTCAAACAGGAGTGCATCCACATGGCCAAGCTCCAGCATCCCAACATTGCGGCGATTCATCAATATGGGATTGAGGGCACCATTCACTTCTACGTCATGGATTGGATGGGAAATGGTTCTCTAGCCGAAATGCTAGAAGACGAAGGACAGCTTTCGCTCGAACGAACTTTGGAAATCACGAACCAGTTGATCAGTGCGGTTGACTACATGCACAGGAAGAAGGTTCTACATCTCGACATCAATCCAAACAACATCCTGCTTGATAGTGACAGCGTTAAGCTGGCCGACTTCGGGTTGGCCAAGCAACTGAACGAGCGGGATCAAAGTGGATTCCGAGCGATTGGTACGCCTGGCTATGGAGCTCCTGAGCAGTCGTTCAGACATCGAAAGATTGATCAACGCGCTGATGTCTACAGCCTCGCCGCCGTGTTTTATCACATGCTCACAGGAGAGCCAGTGGAAGGCTATGTCAGCAGACCGAACAACTTCGGCGTCCCGAAGTCCTTCAATCACCTAGCACGAAAGGCCCTTCATCGACGACCGTCCAAACGCTATCGAAACATTCAGGAGTTCAAAGAAGGCCTCGATCTAGCCGTTCTAAGAGTCAAGGCGTGCGACGACGTCTTTCCGACCATTCGAAAATGGCTGAAGCGCATCGGATTCGCCGCAGCGATTGGCTGGGTCGTCAACTGGCTTGCCTTCAATTTGATCTAGCTGAACCCAATGACCTGCCAGTTTTAGCCTCAACGTGGAAAGCGCTAGCGCTTCGGTAGCGCCAACGGCCTCGATGCTTGAATGAGGACCAGCAAGGCCGAACTTCACGGCTATCCACGTGTCGCCCTTTTCGTTGGGTGGATACACGTGAATGTCCCGACTCAGAAGTTCACGATCAACCATGTCGCTCATGTTGCTTGAAGAACCAGTTTCCCAACTCCGTGCTCACCTTCAGCCCGCTCTACTACTAGCATACCTTCAGCGACTGTTCCGCTTAGTAGGGCAACCCGCATGATTTCACGAACCTTCGATTCAATCACTCTTCGCATAGGGCGGGCACCCAAGCGCGAATGAAATCCTTCACTAGCAAGGTAGTGAGGGACATCATCGGCATAGGAAATCGTTACACCGTGCTGCCTTTGATGGAGCGCGAGTTCACGCTTTAGAAGCAACTCAGCGATCGGCACGACTTCATCGAATGCCAGCTTATCAAAGACACACACCGTATCGAATCGGGCAAACATTTCGGGCCTGAGTTGCGCCTGTGCTTGGTCCTCAACAAATCTCACGAGAGTCGACCTCACACTGCAACGCGCATCCAGAATGGCATGTGAAGCAATGTTGCTCGTGCAGACGACGTAGAACTGACTCAAGTCCAACGTCGCTCCGTTTGCCATGGTGACCCGAGCGGCATCCAGGATCTGAAGCAAGATGTCCAACACCCGTGGGTGTGCCTTCTCGATCTCATCCAGGAGCAGCGTTCCTCTACCGCCAGCCGCTTCATAACGCTTGGCAAACAAGCCTTCTTCCGACTCGCTCCTGCCTAGCAAGATGCCGAGAGCCTCTTGTGTTTGGTACTCGCTCATATCAAGCCGAATCAGATGATCCTCTCCAATGAGATGACGCGTGAATGTCAGAGTGAGTTCAGTCTTTCCTACTCCAGTGGGCCCAAGAAAGAGAAAGGTGCCACGCGGGCGAGCGGGATCAGTTAGCGCTAGCTCCCCGTTCTGGAGAGCCGCCGTCACCTGTGGGATGATGTGTGGCTGTCCAAGAATGTTCGCGCTTAGGTGATCACCTAGCGAGCGAATCCTATCAAGGTTGTTCCTGTCCCCATTGCCGCAAGGCTTCGGCGGAACTGGCACTGTTGGCAGACTTGTCATCCGATGTCGCTTGGTTGAGTTGAACTTGGCGTTCGAGAGTTGCTCGTGCACGGCGCTCACGAATGAGTTCGCTTCGAAGCTTCTCTAGCGTTTCCATTTGCAGGCTCTCAGCTTCGAGTTTGGCCTTCAACAAGCCTAACTGAGTCGTCGACTCGTCACGTGCTGAGCGAAGCTCCTCAGTGATGGCGGCTTGACGGTTCTCTTCCGCTCGTAACTGATTGGATTCTGGAAGTGGCCGGAACGCGGAATCAGCGATCATTCGCACAGGCCCCGTACTTCGGAGCGGCGGATTGTTGCGAAGGAGATTCCATCGATTAGATTTCTCCACCTGATAGACGCGATGCGCTTCATGCATACGAGCGCCGTTTCGCGACGGGCGACGTCCGAGATAGTAGCTCTTCACGAACTCGGGGTTCCGCACTCGGCGAGTATCAGAGGCCTTGAGATACTCAGCTTTCACCATGGGTTTCTTACTACTTTCATTCGCGATTGGCTGGCTCTTCGGACGTGAAGCACATCCGCCAAGGGCTAGCAGCGCGATTAATGTCATGATTCGTCTCATGGGGTTCCTTTCTGTTTCGATTTCTGATAGGTCGCTACTTTGTCAAAGAGAGCTTCGCGACGTTGGAGCATCTCTGCCGTCGTTGGTGCTGGTGACGGCTCTTCCGGTGCATTCTTAGGCTCCCAGGAGTTGCGAGGCTGCTCGCCCTGCTCAAGCCCGGCCACACTGGCAAGCTAGGGTTCGAAGACTTGGCGGGTGTAGAGGTAGAACTCTGTCCCCGCCGCGACTCGGACGAATAGGCCGTCCCCTTCGATCTGGTCTAGCAAGAGCCTGGCATAGCGTTCAGCCACCGTGGACACGCCTTCTAAGCCTGAACTCTCTAGCGAGTTTGCAGGTCTTGAACCAAATACCGTTTCCGTCGTCTCTTCACTGGCTCTGGCCGCTCCACCAATCATGGTGGCGGCGAACAGCTTGAATTCGAGGAACTCATCCGACTTGGCAATCTTCCCTCGAATACCCGCCGAACCATCCGTGAGCCCGTAGCTGTCCTTGTCTGCCGCATACTGACGATCAAGCGCGAGCCCCTTGACTTTCACTTGTCGTCCATCTTGCCAAACGAACTCCCACGTCCCTGACACCTCGATGCGATCTCGCACTCTTCCCTGTTTGGCGAAGCTGTGTACCTCAGTTCCTGCGGGAACGATGAGGTTGCCGTTGTGCCAGACATCTTCCGTCACGAAAGCGACTACAGGCGTTTCCAATGAGCCGGAATCCACCGTGAGGATGAGCTGACACGGGATCAACGTGCCGGAAGGCGCGAACACACGAGGAGGTTCGATCTTGGCAGGCCCGGCAAGTTCATTCTTCGGTTCATCGTAGAAATGAACCAGTTTCGGAAAGCTGATCTTCGCAGGCTTGTTAGATGCCGTCTTTGCCTTGGATGGCGGGACCTTGCTTGGGGGCGCAGGTGGTCTAAAGCGTTCGATCTTCGTTTCATCGACCCATTCTGAGGTGACTGGTTTGTCTGGTTCAGGCTTGTTCTCTTCGGGCGACATCTGGCCTAGCAGCTTCTCACCTTCCGCCACGACCGGCTCTTCACTCGTGTTCCGTTCGCGATACTCTCGGATGAAGTAGAACACGACGAACATGCCCACTAGCAACAGCACTGCCGCACCCGTCCGTGTCTTGAAGAAAGCCATCACGCGGGACATCACTTCTGTCCTCCTTCCTTAAGAACCACCGTGTCAGGCTGTTGCGGGCCGACCTCTCCAAAGAGACTCGCATCAATGTAGCCAGCGAGTTGTGGATCGGGTTCTTCGTAGCGGCAGTATTCTGATAGGACGATTCGGAAATCGTTCTTGATGCTCAGGTTCGCGCGATTGCCTTCCGAGTCTCCTTTCACGATGAGATGGACGGGCATCGACGCGCCTGCGGGTACCACCTCAGGAGCATCGATCAGGGCAACGGGATACACCCGTTTGGCCACGCGCACTTCGAAGGATCCTGGATCGATCTGGATCGGATAGCCTAACCGATTCTCGATCTCACCGATCAACACCAAGACGTCTTCCTTGGGAAACCGATGCAATTGGCGGATCACGGTCGCCGTGTCCTCATCATCGTAGATCAACTTGGCCTGCCGTGATTCTGCATCCTTGTAGAGGTGTGGCAAGTAGGCTCGGAAAACCCGCTCATTGCGAGCGAGCTTCAGCAAGTTGAAAAGCTTGTCGCTGGCGTAGTCGAGGCGCTTCTCCTTCACGCCGACAGCTGATATCCTTCGAGCCTTAGGCCATCTCGAAGCGTCTGCGTCGAGAAACCGAATAGTCGGCGGGGCCGCCTTGTTTGGCACCAGACGAAGCGATACCAACTCTCTCCCGAGCAAGACGCTGACGTTCGCTTCCTTTCCAGGGCGCACGTTGCGGAGGCTTAAGAGATGGGACTCCTTCGGGTGCGCGTAGTGATAGTCTCCCGGTTCAGTTCCGTTGGACAGCCCATAGCCGAGCAATCCAGTGACCGTCTTTGGGAACTCCAGAATGGTCGCATGCTCAGTCCCAATGCCGACCACGATGGGATGATCGCGACTCAGTGGCACTTCGGGGACCTTCTGAGCAAGGCTGCAGCCCAGACCTAACGTCAGACAAAGTAGGATTCGTTTCATGATTTCGTGGTGGTTCGCGTGTTGTAGTCAAAGGCGATAGCGACGGTTGGGAACCGCCCGTTGTGGCGCATGTCAGGGTTCAGGATGAACTTGAACTGGGCATTCACTTCCAAGACCTCGGTGAAGGGCTTGTTTCGAAAGACGCCGTTGCGAATGAGTTGCGCTTCAACACCTGTGAGCACGGAGTCATCACGCACTTGCAAGATCTGGATTGCCCCTAGCTCGACCTTCTGATGAATCTCTTTCTGACGAAAGGCTTTCGTCTCTCCTTCGAGACGCCGAGTCGTCTTCTGATAGAGTTCCTTGCCCAAGATCCGTTTCAGTCGATCCGGATTGTCCGCCCCATTGGGATTGCGATTGAACACCGCCTCCATCGCTAGCCTCGTTTGCGCCGCATGCACGTCCTTGGCATCTTCGAAGTCGATGGATGTGGGCAAGTAGTAGGTGTGGTTCGCATCCATCACGAAGAACTGTGGCTTCTGTTGAAAGGAAGCGATCAACCGCTGGCGTTCCCACCAGAATCCGGCAGTCACGACCACCGCAATGATGAACCAGATCAATGCTAGTTTGTCCTTCTGAATGAAGATTTCGATGACGGGCTTTCGTTTCGGTTTCGCTAACATCGTCGTTGCTTAAGTTGAATGTTTCGCAGCAATGGCTGCTGCTTTCGTGTTCACGTCGCCACCACTACTGGCAGAGCCTCCACCGCCACCTGAAGAGCCGCTGTCTCCGTCACCGCCTTTCCCAGCACCCGCCGCACTCATCGCTGCCAGTCCTGCTCCGATCGCCATGGAAGCTCCTCCGCCCATCGAACCGCCCATGAATCCCGCAGCGCCTCCTCCGGCCATGCCGCCAAGCCCAGCCGCGCCTTTGCCACCGGCAGCCATCGTGCCTCCCACCGCCCCGCTGAGCCCAGCACCAGCAGCTCCCATGAAGCCGCCTAACAGAGCCGCACCGATCTGTGAGCCTGTCGTGACAACACGCGCCAGGATGACCGGAGCTGCGATTGTGCTGAAGACCAACCACAGGGACGCCACCACCATGAAGATGATCATCTGTGGCCCAAAGGAAGCCTGCCCCGCTATACCGCCAAACTCGAACAGCGTGCGATCCGCTGCATTGTCTAACAATCCCTCAGTCATGAGGTTGGCGACTGCCCAGCCTAACGGCCACAGCAAGACGCCGATGATTCCAAGAATGTATCGAATCGCAATCCCGCGGGTCGCATTGAGCAAGAACATCGGGAGAAAGAGCGGTAGCAAGGCGACTCCGAAGTAGAGCATCGCTTTCTGAATGGCGTAGGCCCACCACACAACAAGCCATGCAATCTTGGCCGCAGCCCAGATGAGAGCGTGGCCGAGCGCCGTCGCCACCGCCGCTTCCGCATCAAAGATGAAATCATACCAGGAGCTGTCCTCACTTTCATCCTGTGGGTTTGCGAGAATCTCGCCAAAGCGCGTGTGGGTTTCACGCGGGTCGGTTCCCAGCTCAGCGATCACGCCTTCTTGAACCGTGTTGCCTAGAAAGAAGACCCATTGATCAATGAATCCCAGAGTGAGACTGATGACGCCAATCGCGATCAAAGTACGAACGATCTCGGCGAGACTCCCAAAGGTCCCTCGGTAGGCTGCTAGTAGAAGACCTACCACCATGAACAGGTAGGAGAACACCAGCAGCCCTTGGAAGAGCTCTTCCACCGAGGTCTTGAAGGTTGGGAAGAGCAAGTCGAAGTCGTCCATGACCTGAGTGCCTTGTTAGATTACCAACCGTAGCGGCTTTGATCGATTTGGTAAGTGGCCACGTCGCGTCGATTGGCGACTTCGAACTTGCGCACCTCCGCTTCCGTTCGTGCCTTCGCTTCCGCTCGCCGTTGATTGGCGTTCTCCAGTTCACGGGCGGCGTTCTCGTTGGCCGCGATATCGAGTTCGCGGTCGATCGCTTGCAACTCCGTCTGTTGTCCCAGCAAGACACCCGTGAGCTTCTTCACCTCGCTATCAGTGGTTGCGTCCTTCAGCGCTTCGATGGTTGAGGAAATCTCCTCTCTCGCGAGATCGCGTCGTTCGATCACTTCGAGTTTCTTCTCACGAAACTGATCGACGGTTTCTTTGACCGCGTCCTCCGGTTTGTAGCGAACGGCATCCCGGGCAAAGACTTCGCCATCAATGGCAATGTCGGTATCGATCTCCTGGAAGATCCCGCCACCATCGAACTCGAAGATCCCGGCACCGGTGATGTCACCCATCCGTTCTGCGATATCCAGAGCATCGGTCGCTTCGCCTAACTGATCCAGAAGTCCATCGAGCCCTGCCAAATCGGTGATCGATTCCGGATCGCCGAAGCGGTCGAGGTAGTCATCGACTTGGGCGATCTGCGTCGTGAGCTGATCGATCTGTTCATAGAGTTGAGCGATCTGCTCCAGCTCATTGGCAATCTGCGTTTGCTGGTTGGCCTCTTGCAGCACTTGTTGGGCCAGATCGGTCGCCCAGTTGAGCTTGTTCGAAGCAATCTGGGCCACATCGACGACCGGAAACCCACCGGCAAGGATGTGAGTGAATGGCAGTGACAGCATGATCACTGCGGGCATGAATGGAGTTCGCGTTTTCATAGTTTCGTTGTGTTCAAGTGAGTGAGTGGGTCGGGCAGAATCGGCTTGGCTAGTTCCGCCAGGGGATCGCTCAAGAAATCAGTGATCGTTGGCATCCCAGGAGCGACGAGCGTTGGCGTCGGCTTGGCTGCGATTCCCGAGCACGCATCAGATGAATGCTCCTCTTGTTGCACTCGTTGTATCCGCGCGAGTTCTTCATCGGCATGCCGGAGGATCTCCAGCGCGCGATCCGCATCGTAGTCGATGCTTCCGTCAGGGTGGTAGCGCGATCTCATGGTTCGATAACCTCCACCACTTGCGTGTGCTGCTCGATGATCACGCCATCCTTCGCCACATGCTCGGGCACCGGAATTTCGTAGAAGCCACGACCAAGCCCGCCGCTGTCATCTCCTTCATGAAGCCGTTTAGATATCCAATAGAGCCGCTTCACTTCGTCACTGCGCCCGCTCTCATAGCCAGCCGAATAAGCCTTCTTCTCACCAGTATCTTTCCAATGGTTGAATGCAGTTCCGGCGACGGCCCCAGCCGCCGCGCCCAAGACGGCACCTTCTGGCTTACCGTCTGAAACTTCGTGTCCGATGTAGGCACCCACCGCGCCGGTGGCAGCTGGCATGGCGGTGTCCGGCATCGATTGACAGCTTGCTAGTATAGAAGAGAGAATGCTGATTAGGAAGAAATGAACCTTCATGAGATGACTCCTGTTAAGTGGTAGAACGAGATCGGTTCGAAGAACTCACCGCCTTGGTGAGGTTCTTTGCTCGAAAGCGAGTCCTCGTTAAGTGAGTTTGAGGACGGCGTCAGAAGCCGTATTCTTCGCTGTCACAATGACAGGTTTGGCATCCTCCGCCCGGTAGTAGACGAATCCTGCGTGTGGGTCAGAGCGTTGCTTGCCCGGTTCAGGAAAGTTGGCGATGGCTGACTTGGTGATGTCAGGCAGCGGAAACGATTCGTCGATCCGGTCGAGATCTTGTTTGTCGCGTTGCTTGAGCAGAAAGAGCACGCGCGAGTTGCCCATCACACTGGAGCGCACTGGGCTGTCATAGAATCGGCCAAACTGCTGAATCACACTGATCACCCAGCAATGGTATTTCCGCATGCGTTCGTAGAACTCACGGGTGATGCGGTCGCCATCGGGGATGGTTAGGAAAGCGCTGAGTTCTTCCAGTACGATGCGTTTCCGCTGCAGTCGTGGTCGTGTCAGGACTTCGTTGCGCACGTGATTGGTGATGAGAAAGGCCGCCACGGCTCGCAGGTCCTGTGCGGATTCAGGGATGTAGCCCAGTTCGAAGTGGGCGATCTTGCCGTCTAACTGAATGTTACTCGCGCCATCGAGTATCGGCCCGTAGTTGCCTCCCGCGCACCAAGGTTCCAGGAGCTTCGCGAGGATGCGCCAATCTTGGGCATTGGAGCCGTGGCTTTCCAGGGCGAACAACTCTTGCAGATGACTATGCGTCGGCATGTCCTCCGACTTCAGGTAGGCGAAGGTGAGTTGGAAGATCAGTTCACTGGCTTTGGGATCCTTCAGAGCATGATCGATGCTCGCATCGTCGATGACGACCAACGCATCTTGAGCTTCATGCCGTCCTTCGGTATCCAAGTTGTCTCGGAAGTCGATGAAGGCATCGAGGAACGTCGTTCCCACACCCATCCGTTCCTGCCACTTGGCTAGGGCCGTGGCATGACGTGCGATCTTACGAATCTGATCGGGATGCTTGCGGGCCCAGTCCTCATAGAAGTCGCGATACAGTTGGCGGATGGCGCTCGATAGATGCGCCGCCCGCAGCCGGTTCTTGTCAGCGTCTTGCTGAGCACCCGCCATGAGTTGGCCCATCGCCGTGGCGTTGGCGAGTTGCAAGGGCGTCAGTGGCAGACTTCCCGTATCCAGATAGTTGAATGTCAGCGTACCGTTCGGTTGGATGATGATTGGCTCGGCGTTCTCTTCAATCGTGCGCGTGTAGCCTTGATAGGAGAGCCCTTCTTCTACCAGAACGGTGTAGTCGTAGTAGGGCCCCGTCTGAGTGAGCAGGTCGATCATGTTGACCGACTTGCCTGCGCCACTCATCCCGAAGACCACCCCGTGTTGTGGCGTGGCTGAGTTGCCCTCCCCCATGAACGTCCGCACACCGATGAGATTGCGATTGGCCCCGTCATAGAGCGCTTCTGCATTCTCCAGATCGCCAGTCGGGGTGGCCGATACGGGAAGGAGGTTGGCTAGGTTCACATCTTCGATGTAATGGCTGAAGTCGTCATACTTGTCCCAGCTCCACCCTGGCAGACCGGCGAAGTAGTAATTGCGCGCACTGGTCGGCAGTGCGGGATCGTAGTATTTCGCCCCGTTCAGTTTTGAGATAGCCCCGCGTAAGGCCGCAAGCTTGGCGCGAAGCCCCGCTTTATCCGCATCCCAGACTCTGACAATGAATTGTGCTTTGTAAGGCAAGACCTCGTTCGACATCAGTCGGGCAATCTTCTGCCCTTTCTTATGCATAGCCGCGACCATGCGCAACTTGGGCGAATGCTGGATGGTGTGTTGCAGCTTTTCGTAGGCGCCTTCCTCCTTCTCGATTTCATGCATGACATCGAGCGCCTGAATGTTCACCACGATCGAATAGTCTAACAGATCCAAGTTCGTCAGCTGACTGATCATTCCCGAGAACGTCGTCTTGGGCAGGCTTTGGATGACGAGGATCCCGTGGTAGTAGCCATCCAGGTAGAAGCCGAGATCCGGCTTGCCTAACGGAGCCGCTTCCCCATTGAAACAGTTCTCCACGATGCTGGCTTCTGAATCGAAGAGCATCTCGTAGTCGAGATCCAAGATGTCTGATGCCGATGGATTGAAGTATTGATAGAACTGCCGGAAATGCCCCTGGTTGTCCAGGGCTTCTACCGAACCGCCGAGACTTCCGAACACTTGGTGCAGAAGTTCCTCATACTGCCGCAGTTCCCTAGCATTCGCGCCCAGCACGTATTCGTAGGCCGCCCGTTTCCCTTTGGCCACTGGCACACCTGTGGCACTCACCTTCGAGGTCACATACCAATGCAGGCGCTCGCGTCGAAGTTCACGCCGTTCCATGCGATCCCAGTAGCGGGTGAAGCGTTCGTTGCGCTGTTCCTCGCTCCAATCGTTGGTCGCCAGCTCCTTCGTCTTGGCGTAGTAGGCCAGCAACTCACGTTTGTAATCCGAGTCCACGGACCAATGCACTTGCATGCGTGCGGTGTCTTTGAGAGAGGACAGCAAGACTCGCATGTCATCCTCAAGCCGGTTCAGCCACCCGACATCCGCGTTCTCACAATCTGGCGGATGAATGCGAAAGCCTTTGCCCACGTAGCCGCCCTTCTGCAAGCCACGGTAGACGATCATGTCGTCCATGAGGTAACCATCAATCAATCGAGCCATCGTCTTGGTCAGTGTTGAGATTGGTAAACGGGTGCTCCGTCTTCACGCGATGAATCGGCCCGAAGTAGGGGCGGTTCTTGAGCCAGCCGTGCTGATCGAGGAACTCACGCACCTTCACGAGGCCCCATTCAAAGAACTCACTATCAAAGCTCTTCGGCTTGCCCGACTTCAGCAGCACCACATAGGCCAGGGACACCGACAGAGGCACGAGCGATACCGCGACCGATTCGCCAAAGCTGAGGTGAAACTGACCGTGGCAGAGGCGAAACGCGAGGAGAGCGAGCCCGAATCCCAGGATCATCCAGAGGACATTGTTGCCCTCGAAGATCCAAATGACGGGCTTGGAATCTCTCCCCGCGTTCGCCTCGTGGTAGCGACGTTGTTCAGCCATCCTAACAACAAGCGTATTTGATGATGCTGACAGTTACGGCGCGCCAAGCTCGATGCCCGGATCCACCCCAGTGCCGGCGGTGAAGAAGGTGTTCACGATAACAAAGGCCAGGCCGCCTAAGCCAGCGCCCACGAGACCGTATTTCAGGTATTCTGTGCGCCCTATCATGAACATGATGGCAGCCATGAGAAGGCCGCCAAAGAAGAGCAGGATGGCAATCGCGTTCAAGACGCTCGCCACCGCGCTCAGATTCGTCACCAGATCGCCCGCTGCGAGGATTGGTGCTCGAAAGAGGAATGCTAGTTTCATAAGTCGATGAGTTCAGTTGGATTTCGATTCAGTTCACAGACCACAACGAGCGGTCTGCTAAGTAGATCGAGATCCAGCCGGAAAACTCACCGATATTCTAAAGGATAGTTCTGGATTCTTCGCTGCCGCGTCAGGCTCGCCATGCAGCAACAGTGAGCCGAAAGGCCTCCTCGAGTCTCTAGTTGCGCCAGTTGACATTGAGCAAACTTGCTCATCTGTGATTCTCTCATCTACATCACAGAAGATCTCTAACCTTCACTAAGCTGAGAAATGTGTAATGAGAACCCGAGGTGGAAAATAACGCGCTCCACATATTGGCACAGAATGTGCAACTACAATGATGGCTGCCATCAATGCTATACACAACAATAAGGCTGCTACGATTGCTTCAAAAAAGCTTTCGATGATGCCGCCTCTAAGAGCTGCGACTTAAGCGATTCTAGCATTTCCACAATCTTGCCGTGTAACGCACTGAAAACTTCAACAAAATTAGAGTCAAATCCATGAAGAGCTTCTCCATGAGCGATCTCGTTACGATATCTAAGTAACTGATAGTCGACTAACTTCTCCCTCAGCTCGTAGAGGGATAGGTAATCGATACCGAGTTTCCACACTATCCTGCGAAACTGTCCGGAATCCAAATTCTGATTCTCTTTGGTGCTAATGAACGCCGCTGGATCAATGGCGAACTTCCCAGTTATATCTTTCGTGATAAGCGAGTGTAGGCTTTTAAACTTTTCTGAATCACGAAGGTTAAATGTCCGTGATGATTCCAAATTCGTGTTTACAGCAAAAAACAAGAAATTATCACTGAGATCACTATACTTTAACCCCTTGTAGATCACATAATCCAGATACCGCTCAGCGCAGAATCGAATTAAACCCTCCCAATGGGCATATAATAAAACGACCCCGCTTCGGAAGTATAACTCTTGAAGGTGCTTTCGTGAGCCTGCCAACTGCAACTCAATAGTCGTCAGCTCGCGTTTTCGCCACTTAAATTCCGAGTCGAAACGTGTCTGAAGATTGTCAAACGTGCGTACCTTCATTCGTCTAGACAGGGACAGCGAACAACGATCTCCCAAGCTCGACGAGCTTCGGAAAGCGGTGGATCCCTCTCATTCCATGTTTAGTGGCTTCAATGAAATCAGGATTGGCCGCCAAAGAAGAAGAGTTATTTCGAATCCTCGACTTTATTGTCGCATCATCGATTTGAGCATCAATTGCAGCAGCTACACCGGTAGTGATGCATTCAAATAAGGATACCGAAAATGCACCAAGGTGCTTTCCCTTCGCGGCATCAAATGGCTTGAACGCGTTGTCTTCAAGGCATTCATGGATCAAAGAAAAAGTTTGCTTGAAGAGGGCTTCTTCTGCTTCAAACGCAAAGTCCTGATCAATGAGTAGCTGCTTCATTCGCGAGGTTATGTAAGGCCCCATATCAGTTTCCTGAATGCCACCCGCACTCTCGAAATGACGAGAAATCACAAACCGAAGTACAAGCTCATTGTCATATTTTTCTTCAAGGTTTCTGTTGCTCAACGAGATCGAGTTTTTGAATCCTTCGTAAGCGCTAAGATTGGACACCCATTCGTAAGCGCTTCGTTTTAACATTATTAAGAGGCAGTTTCTCACTTCCTGGTCTGATAAGCTCGACCCGCCTGTGTTGAGTCTCTGGAAAAGTTCAAATTTGGCGTTCCCGTCACTCTCTTTTTTAATTATCTTAACATCAATCTTTTCTCTTTTGAACGCTCGCTTGAGTTCCAACGGGAAAGAATTCGAACCCTCGCTCCCGTTCCATGAGATTCCCTCCAGCGACGGCAAATAAGGAGTCCTTTCCAGCACGAGGCTTGGCTCTTTCTCACCATCCTCATTCCGCAATTCACCAACAAAAGACAATATCGTTGCGAGTCTCTGCAGTCCGTCAACTACGTCCCAAACGCCGTCATCACGCTGAGCTACGAAGATGGAAGGGATTGGAATGCCTAGGATAATCGATTCGATAAGTCGACTCTTCTGATGAGATTTCCAGCGATACTGGCGTTGAAATTCTGGATGGATTTCTAATTCGTCATCTTTGTAAATATTGATAACCTCTCCGATTGACATTGGATAGGCATCAGTATGGATCTCTTGGCGCCCAGACTCGACTTCTGATTCGATCGACATATTAGGTGAAGGATTGAATATTTATAGGGAGTTGCCGAAGTGCGGTTACTGTTAGGTGACGACACCGAATTCGCTCATCGAGCCAGCTCCTTGTTTGGGGTTGCTTCAGCACTTCCATTAAGTTGCGGCACGAGTTGAGAGAACCATCAAGAGGTTCCAATGCTATCAGGTGGTTTTCAAGGGCTACTCGTGATTGCCCTTTCACAAGCGTTGCTATTGGTCGGTGCGAATCCGAGGGGCTCGAGGTTCTTCTTATAGCCACGAATGGAGGGCGGAAAGTTTTACCTTTGAATCGAAGTTTTTGCCCAGAACTAACGGTTGCCCATGCTGGTAAATCTTTCGCGGTGTAGTAAGTGAACCATTGGCCTCTGTTAAGATGACGGTGTGGAACGACCGGCCCAACACTTACGGCAAATCGGCTAGCCAGAGTATCCGTGCCTGGACTGGTCGGTCCGTTCCCAAAAGAAACTCCACTTGTAGCACTTGAAACTCGGCCTTCTAGAACAAAGACGTCCACGTCTACGTCTCGCGCGAATTTCCCCACTGGCTCAATTCGACTAAGTGTCATTCTTTTTTCGATCTCTGTCCTCCAACACTCATATCTTGACCCGCAGCGAAGTACTTCAGGAAGAATTGCAACGATTCGCTGCCCTGCATACGCGGCGTCTAAGCATCTAACAAGAGCCACTCCGGCTAGGGATACCTTGCCACTTGCCCAAATATGTGGGCCATACTTCTCTGACTGATTGAAGGGAGGATTGAGGAGAATCGTAGCAGTCTCAGGAATCGAGGGAGCCTTCTGAAAAAAATTGGTACGATAAATGCCAGGGAAAAATTGGTCAACATTGGGTGGTTCTCCATCAATCCATCTCGCACCACGACCTATTGCGGCAAGCACAAGGCGGCGTTTTGTCACTGCTACGAACTCTGGGTGGATATCAGTCGCGTAGATCAGCTTTTCCCACTGGTGGATTGTGTCGCGAAGTGATCGCGACACAGGAAAGTATCTTGAAGACTCAAGCAATAGATTGCCTGCACCACAAGTTGGATCGAAGATCAATCCTGGCATCGCTTTAGAATCCCGTGGAAACGTGATCGCTCTTGATGCAAGGTCCTCTCCAGTAAAGAAAGCTCCCGATCGTTTGATGTTTTCCACATTTACCATCTCTGCTAGAGATGTGGATGCTCCTCCATTTAAGCATCTGCGGAGATCTTCTTCTCGATCTCGGACTCCGCCTCCCCACTCCAAGTTCTTGAGAAGAGTGTCTAAGTAATCTGCGTATTGCTTGTATGCCTTCACACAAAGGGGGGCTTGAACGGATCTATGGGGTCGCTACTCAAAATGAACTCGACGATGCCACAGCCGAGTATCAGCGCCAGTCCAAATTGGGTGGATCGGAGGGAGGGGTGGCAGATCCTTGCAATGTCGATCGTACTGCAAGCCTCAGGCAAAGGAGCGGCGCTATTGTCTTCAGGCTCTTCCGTTCAATGGGCCTTTCAATCTGATTTCGCGATTCTAGGCTCGGCAGGTTGAGCATGCGCGGGATAGTCGGTAATCATGCGACTCTGTGAACTGGGGCTAGACATTTCAAACTCGGAAGCAAGCCTGGACTTCTATGTTGGGAAGCTGGGCATGGAGCTTGTTTCCGAGAACTACTTTCCAGAGAAGGAGGAGGCGATCTATGGGCTAGCATTCGGCGGTGGTACACGGCTAAGTCTCCGTCATCGCAGCGAAGCTTTTAGGAGCGCTTCCTATCAAGAATCGGAGAATGATGTGTATTGGAAGATCGGGGTGACCATTGCAGACGTGGACTTGGCGCGACAGCGGCTGATTGAGGGAGGCATCGAAGTGACTGAGCCCTGTCAGTTCTACGACATTGGTTACCTCTGTCATCTTGAAGATCCTGATGGCTACTGCATCGAGCTATTGCAACACCGATTCGGGAAGATCTCTCAGCCAAGCTCCCCCTTCGAAGGCTACCCGTTGGGCAATGAACCAAGGCTTGGCCAGATCAGCCTGACCGTGCGTGATGTCGACGAGAGCCTGGCCTTTTATCGCGCCACCCTCGGCATGCGCTTGCAGTCTCGTCAGGAAGTGCCCGCCCATGGGTTCACGCTCTACTTTCTAGCATTCACCGACGAGCAGCCGCCCAATTCTTCGATCGATGCCGTTGAGAATCGCGAATGGCTCTGGCAACGCCCCTACACCACCTTGGAGCTTCGAGCATACGCCTCAAGGGCTCACCGGGTGCCACATCCTCCTGAGTCTCAGCTAGGTTTCCGAGGAATCAGTATCACGGGACCGAAAGCCGAACGGCAACGACTTCGCGATCCCGACGGTGTCTTGGTGAACATCACCACTGATCGATCCAGCGGAGGCAAGGACTAACAGCGACATCAGATCGAGTGCTGTTGCACGAAATGCAGAAAGCCGATGAACATCAGGAGCATGCCGGTACCGCCCAATACCCAGTAGCCTGCTTCACAGAAGCCCTCGCGAAACCGCATCCGAATCATGGCCGCATACGATGGGAAGATCTCAACCCCATGAGCATTGCGCCGATCAAACTGGCAACGCCTCACATAGTGCTGCAACCGAGTCGCGACGAACACGAGTAACGCACCAGCGATCAATCCGACCGGCGTCCCGTAGGCATCCATGAATTCCACTTGAGTCATTTCCAATCTTTTCTGAGACGAACGATCAAGTAGGAGAGCGGGCTCGTCAACGCACCCCTGACAGAATCCGCTTTGCTGCATCAATGTTTGAGTGTATTAGGCAAGTATTTCGAGTCCATCCGATCATGGCTTCCATTATGGAGATATTGTGTTAGAACGAGAATGCGTTTGTTTGCAGAGGCTAGCCTGCAGATCTGTCACATGGGTGGGTTGACCAGATTTGATGTGTTGCATTGGTGGCCCTGATCACAGTAAGACAATCTTTGGTTGCGGCCGTTGGCTGCCTATCGATCTTGTGCCTGTCTCTAACCATGACGAACGACTTCACGCAGATTCTTGAGACCATCGATCAGGGCAAAGCAGATCCGCAAGATCTGTTGCCCGTGGTCTACGAGGAGCTGCGCCGCATTGCCAATCACAAGATGGCGGGTGAAGCCGAGGGCCACACGCTGCAGCCGACGGCGCTGGTCCATGAGGCGTGGGTGCGCTTGGCTGGGCCTGAGAACGAGGCTACCTGGGAGAATCGGGCGCATTTCTTTGGCGCGGCGGCGGAGGCGATGCGTCGTATCTTGGTCGACCATGCGCGCAAGAAGAAGAGCCAGAAACGTGGAGGCGGTGCTCATCATCAGCCTTTGGATGAGGCCTTGATCGAATTGGAAGCACCGGCTGACGAGTTGCTCGCCGTGCATGAGGCGCTGGATCAATTGGCTGAGGAAGACGCGAGATCTGCTGAACTGGTGAAGCTTCGCTACTTCGTGGGCATGACGATGGATGAGGCGGCGGCAGCGATGGGGATGAAGAAACGCAGTGCAGAGGCGCTCTGGACCTATGCCAAAGTGCGTTTGAGCGAATCCATTGATCTCCGCTGATCCTTTAAGTTTGCGGATCGGGCAAGACCCTGACGCATGATGAGGCGAACTCCCTTAACTGATGTCTTTACCTGCTCCTCCAAGCGCTCGCGCGCGTGAAATCTTTCTCGGCGCGTTGGAGACCACGGTGGTCGAGGAGCGTGAGGCGTATCTGGAGCAGGCATGCGAGGGCGATGACGCGCTCCGAACGGCTGTGCAAACGATGCTGTCTGCGTCTGACAAGCTTGAGGGGTTCTTAGAGCAGCCTGCTGCAGCGACGAAACCAGTCATGCGCGGAGTGAAGCCTCCCAGCGAACACATCGGCCCTTACAAACTCCTTCAAGAGATTGGTGAAGGCGGTTGTGGGGTCGTCTACATGGCGGAACAGCAGCAGCCGGTTAGGCGGCGTGTGGCGCTCAAGGTGATCAAGCTTGGCATGGACACGAAGAGCGTGATTGCCCGGTTTGAGTCGGAACGTCAGGCCCTGGCCATGATGGATCACCCTAACATCGCGAAGGTGTTAGAAGCGGGAGCGACCAAGAATGGGCGCCCCTACTTTGTCATGGAGCTTGTTCGTGGCGTGCGCATCACCGATTACTGTGACCAACACAAGCTCTCGACAGAGGAACGTCTGCGACTCTTCATCAAAGTAGCGCAGGCGATTCAGCACGCGCATCAGAAAGGCATCATTCATCGGGACATCAAGCCATCTAACATTCTGGTGACCTTGCATGATGGCGTGCCCGTCCCCAAGATCATCGACTTCGGCATCGCCAAAGCAGTAGATCAACGACTCACCGACAAGACACTGTTCACCGAGTTCCAATCGTTCGTTGGAACCCCTGCCTACATGAGTCCTGAACAGGCGGAAATGAGCGGTCTGGACATTGATACGCGCAGCGATATTTATGCGTTAGGGGTGCTTCTGTACGAACTTCTTGTGGGTAGCACGCCCTTTGATCCGAATACCTTACGCGATGCAGGACTGGACGAGTGCCGCCGGACGATCCGGGAAGTGGAGCCCGCCAGCCCGTCTCAACGTCTCTCCACGCTGTTGGATGCTGACCGGGAAACCATTGCTGGGAAACGGCATACTGAAAGCCTGACGCTTTTACAAAGGATGCGTGGCGATCTCGATTGGATCGTGATGAAGTGTTTGGAGAAAGATCGCCAGCGCCGGTATGCATCGGCGAATGAGTTGGCACTGGATGTGCAAGCCTACCTGGATGGCGAGTTGGTTTCTGCACGGCCACCCAGCACCGTCTATCGTTTGCAGAAGGCTTGGCGACGCAATCGATTGGCACTCAGTGCTGCCGCTGCCGTGGTTGCGGCGCTTGTGTTAGGGATCGGAGCGAGTCTCTGGCAAGCTGTGCGAGCGACGAACGCGGAACAAGAGTCCACTCGCTCGCGCAATGAAGCAGAAATCAACCTGGAGAAGGCAGTCCAAAGCGCGGAGGACGCTCGACTCAGTGCAGAGCGCGCCCGGCTCAACGAGTATGTGGCCGATATGAATGTGGCCAATCATTCACATCAATGACGGCAACCTTGGCCGCGCTTGGCAGCTTATTCAGAAACACGTTCCAGATGGGGACCAGTCAGACGTGCGCGGTTTCGAATGGCGCTACTTGGCAAAGCAAAGTAAGGGCGACACTCATCTGGCCTATCCCTTGATGGGTGAATCTATCAATGACGTTTCATTCTCGTCAGAGGGGGCATTGATAGCTGTGGGGTTGGACAATGGCATCAAGGTTTGGGGCGTTCGTGAACAATCCCTTGTCGCGACATTGCCAGAGGGAGCGCATTCAATTTCGTTCATTCCAAATACAAACCAGTTGGTTAGTGTCGATGGAGAGGCGATGCGAGTCTGGCATTCCAACACCTGGTCGGAGCAGCTTCATCTGCCGACGCGATCGACGACAATGGCAGTCAGTTCGGATGGCCGATTTCTTGCTACGAGTGCGGGCCGAAGTTTCGGGAGGCGCGGACCAAGTGAAGGCGTTCGTCTGTGGGACACCGCAACTTGGCAAGAGCCACGGCAGCTCACAGAGTCCTCAGGACCTATTGTTTTCACCCCGGACGGTACCGAGTTGATTCTTGGACGGAGTCGTGGAATCCAGATTCTGGATGTCGAGACCGGTAAGGTAACGCGCACATTAGAGCATTCTGGCGGGCTCTTTAACGGCTTTGGATCACGCTTTCAGTGGATCCAACTATCGCCAGACGGAAAGACGATCGCCGCAGCCGGAGCCGATCGATCAACGGTTCGACTTTGGGACTTGCCGTCTGGTCGAGCAATTGGTGTCCTGCCGTCCGATGCTCGCCATCGCTACCACACGAGTACCATCGCCACGGCAGCATGGACTCTGGATAGCAAGACACTCATCACAGGTGGTTGGGACCATTCCATACAGACCTGGGATGTGCTGTCCCAAGAACACCTTGGAGGATTGCGGGGACACCGCAACGAAGTCTGGGCCATGTCCATTGACCCCTCGGGTGAAACCATTGCTAGTGGCGGCAAGGATGGCCAGTTGCTCCTTTGGCCCTTGCAAGCTTCGAAGAAGCGGGATGAGATCACAGGAAGCTGGCAGCCGCTATCATTCACCGAAGATGGCTCGTCACTCGCTGCCCTAAACCGGGACAACCAGCTTGCTTTCTTCTCAGCCGCAGATCTATCGCCCCTACGCACGATCGATCTAGGGGAGGAATCACATTCCCGCCACCAGCCACCCGTGGCCCTGAGTCGAGATCATAGTATAGTCGCTACAAAGGCCAGCGACACCATGGTGGAAGTTGGCCGATTGTCTGGCGAAGTGGTGCAACCGTTTGCCTATTGAGCGCTCTCGCCACACGAGCCTGACTTTGTCCTCCACTGGAAACGATCTCGTTATCGGGGGGGCTGAACTCACCTGGTGGGATCTGAATCATCCAGAGAATCCCGTGCAACGTTTTCAGGGTGATCAAGCACTCTTCTCCGGCGACGACTCAACCCTCGTGCTCTTGCCCGCCCGTGGAGAGAAGACCGTCCAGATTTGGGACACCGCGACACGTTCTCTTCGTTCGAAGATTGAGTTAGAGGCGTCTGTGGGCTTTATGCTCAACGCCGCTTTATCGGACGACGGCTCGCTGCTTGCCATTCCAACAGATCCAAACAACGCCAACCATGCTATCCAGCTGTGGAACACGCATTCAGGCGCTTTGTTAGGTTCCTGCCTTGGCCATAAGCAGGGCATCTGGGCCGTGGCATTCACACCTGATGGGAGAACGCTCGCAAGTTCCAGCGATGATAAGACACTGAAGCTATGGAATGTGACCACACGTCAAGAGCTGCTTTCTGTGCGCGTTTTAGAGAATGTCGTGAGGAAGCTGGTATTCTCGCTCGACGGTCAATGGCTAGCCGCCAGTTCCAGCTCCAACCCCTTCTCGTCCTCGGGGAAGCTACAACTCTTTCACGCTCCTCTGAACTGACGACTCGTTAGGCGTCGTTGTTCGCATTCGTGAGTGTGACTAGCCGTGGTTATCGCGGGGGGGGCTGAGTTTGAAGATTCTCAAATAAAGCTGCGGAGTAATGGCAGGTCTTTCGCATGAGATCGCGACCACTGTTCACCCTTCCCCAACTCTCATGAAACTACGTCTTCCGTTCATCACGGCCATTCTCATTTCTTCTGCCGGTGCCTTTGGCCTCGGTTGGGTGGTCAAACCAGCGCCCAAGCTAGCCGCTTTAGATGCTCCTCAAGAGCCCTCGATGGGCGGGAGTTCTTTGGCGCCGACCAAGCGTCAGAAATCGCCTGAGAGCATCGCGGCTGCCAAGGCAAACCCGACGATCGCCAGCTATATCAAGGGCGGAGCCATTAGTAATGAAGATATGGGCACGGCGATCCAAGCGATGATGAAGGAGAACGATCCGTTGAAGAAGAACGCCATGTTCAGCGCGTTGCTAGAGCAGCTCACTCCCGAGAATGCCAAGGCCGCCTTCACGGCTCTGCGTGAATCAAGAGGGCGTGGTGGCCGTGGTGGCTTTGGTCGTGGTGGAGGTGGTGATGAAATGCGCCTTCTCTTAAACGCTTGGGGCCGTGTCGATGGTGAGACGGCCGTTGCAGAACTCACAGCCCTCGCCGAAGCAGAACGCGCCGAGCGGGAAGCGAACGGCGAAGAAGGCCGCGGACGTGGTGGCTGGGGAGGTCGTGATGGTGGCGGTTCATTCGATATCTACAGCGCGCTGAGCGGTTGGGCGACCAAGGATGCTGGTTCGGCACTAGCGTATGTGAATGGCATTGAAGGTGATGATCGCCGTAAGGGCATGTATACGAGCGGGATTGTTCGCGGTCTCATGGCCAACAGCGTCGATGAAGCCATCAGTTTCATCAGCGAGTTACCTCAAGATGAGAATGGGTCACGCGGTCGCTACATGAGTTCAGTAGCAGAAGAAATGTTAGAAGATGGGGCTGCCAATGCGGCCAAGTGGGTCAATACGTTGAAAGAAGATGACCTCAAAGGCGGCGCGATGGATCGCATCGCCAGTTCTTATGCCAGAGAAGATCTCGATGCCGCGATCGCCTGGGTCGGCGAGCATGCCAGTGAGGAGTATGCTGGCCGCGCCGTGACGGAAGTCGCAGAGCGTTGGGCAGAGAATGATCCTCAAGCCGTGATCGATTGGGCATCTGATCTCCCAGAGAGCACTCAGCAACGGGTGTTCGAGGAAGCTCTTGACGAGTGGACCGAGAAAGATCCTATGGCTGCGAGTGAGTATCTCGCGCAAATGCCAGAGTCGAACGTGAAGGACTCCGCCGTCGAAGGCTTTGCTAAAGAACTTTCTCGTGAAGATCCTGAATCCGCCGCCGTGTGGGCAGCAACCATCGGCAACGAGGAACTTCGCACGAGCACGCTGCAAGATGTGGCTCGCGATTGGGTGCGCAATGATCGCGCTGCGGCCGAGGCATGGCTGCCAACTAGCGGTCTCAGTGAAGAAGCACAGCAGAAGGCTCTTGAGAACCAGGGGCGCGGCGGCTGGGATCGTGGCGGACGTCGCGGCGGGCGCTAGCCGTATCTTTAGAATATCTCCAACACCCAACCAACATTGAAGCGTTCTCATACTCCAACTGCATGGGGATCATAGGTGGGCTCCATTCAAGCAGATGTGAGAGCGTTTCATGCAAGCACGGAAGATTGTCGCGAGAGGATCCCAATCCTCTCGCGGCATCCCTCCTTCATTTTCGGCATCAGTTAGTCAGAGGTGTCTAGCTAGATTGCCTTAAAACCCCGCCGGGATTCTGACTTCATGGGGTTGTCAGAATCCCGGCATCTCGATTCTCACTGCCATGGTTTCTCTAACGCACGCTTCATCGTCGATCAATCAGACACGATTCGAAGAACTGTGGTCTGAGAATGAATCTGCCATTCGTCGATACATAGGGTCCTTGCGGCCAGAGCCAAGCGCCGTCGAAGACATCGTCCAAGAAACCGCCATCGCTCTGTGGCAGAAATTTGATGCCTATGATTCCGAGCGTCCGTTCGCCGCTTGGGCTTGCCGCTTTGCCTTCCTGCAGCATCTCAAACATCGTCAAAAGCGTGCGCGAGATCCGCACGTGCTTGATGACTTCTTACTCCAGAGGATCCCTGCGGACTGGGATCTTGAATCAGACGTGAGTGTTGCCCTGCGATACGCCCTACACGAGTCCCTAGCACTCCTTCACGAATCTGACCGCCAACTCCTGGTTTGCCGTTACGATTCGAAGGAGACCATCCAAAGCATGGCAAAGCGTAGGGCAACCTCCGTCCACAAACTCTATCATTCACTTGATCGTATCCGCGAAACACTTCGCCTTTCCATTGATCAACTCATGATCCAAGATGGTTGGGAACGAGGAGTTCTCAGGTGAGTTCATCAGCCAATCCGCTACCTTCAAAACCTTACATGACCATGACCTCTACCATTCGCTATTCTCTACTAAGCCTGCTCGCCATTTCCTCGGTTGCCCGTGGGCAGGTCGTCATCAACGAGATCTTCTACAACTCGCCCGCCGATCTCGATCGTCTTGAGTACGTGGAGCTATACAATCCCGGAGCGGAGACCGTCGACCTGAGTGGATGGCAATTCAGCAAAGGTATTGACTACGAATTTGACAGCGGCAGTAAGATTGCCGGAGGGGCGTATCATGTTCTCTGTGCCGATGAGGCGCTCTTCAAACAGCTCTATGGTATTGAGCCTAACGGTATCTTTGAGAAGTCGTTAGATAACGGAGGCGAAACCATCACTTTGGAGAATGCCGATGGCGAGAAGGTGGATTCCGTCAAGTATGATGACAAAGCTCCATGGCCCAAGAGCCCGGACGGCTACTCGGCCTCGCTTGAGCGCATTTGCCCAACCAGCTCTGGCAAGGAGGCGTCCAACTGGGCGCCATCCCTTCTGTCTGATGATTACGACTCGAAGCCTTCTGGAACGCCCGGCAAACAGAATGGCGTTTTCTCGAAATCTCTACCGCCGATCATTGAGGAAATCAGTGTGGGGCATGAGATCGTTCAACCTAACCAAACCCTGACCGTTCATGCGAAAGTCGCTTCAGAGGCCGAGCTTGCCGTGCTCTACCGAGTGGCGTCTCCAGGCATGGAAAGCGATGAGGTTCCTGTGGCAATGAAACGTGGCGATGACGGTCGCTATGAGGCCATCATTCCAGGCCAAGACGCCAACCGTATCATTCGCGTTCGCGTTCAGGCGACTGGGAAGGATGGTGCTCGTCGCATAGCTCCACATCCGAACGAGATTCGTCCTGCGATCTCTGTCTACGTAAATGGAAACGTTGCGCCGGCCAAGATCCCCGTGGCGCATTTCTTCAATGTCGGTAAGGCAGAGCATGAGCGAGGAGCAGCCTATAGGACGAGCCACGCGCGTTCGCGTGAAGGGCGTGGAGGTTTTGATAGAAGAGGGTTCGGGCGTCGAGAAACAGCGGAAGATCGTCTGCGTCGAGAAACCCGTGACCGACTCTCCGAGGATCCACTGGAACAAGCCTGGGCTGCTGTGACTCTGGCCGGTTCAGTGCCTAACGAAGAAGTCGCGAAACTTGCGGTTATCTTTCGGGAAGTGAGGGAAACCCTCTCGAAACTGGAGGACGAGGCAGAAGGAGCGAAAGACATCCAAGCCTTCGCGGACGGTCTTGACGAGAAACTTACCAAGCTGCAGACCGACCTTGAGAAGGCAACGGCTTCATTGCTAAACGAGGATCAACGCAAAGTCTTTGCCGACATTGGCGCTAAACGAGATGATGATCGCCGAGGACGCGGGTTTGGCAATCCTGCTGAGTTTCTTCCACGCGTCTTCGAAGTCGAAGAATCTTGGTTTCGTAGCGCATTGATAGAGGGAGTATCAGGGGACCAGTTAGGGAAACTTGCAGACACCCATCGCGATGCTCTGAAGCAACGTGAGGCCTTTGCCGAGAAGATCTCAGAAGACGATGATGTCGATTTCAGAAGCGTCTTCGGAGATGCAAGGAACCTCAACGAAGATCTCAACGACGCTGTTGCAAAGGTCCTTAATCGAGAGCAGTTGGCCTCCCTAGATCGTCGGGGTGATCGCGGTGGCCCGGGAAGAGATCGCCGCGGGCAAGGCGGCCCTCGTGGGCGC
Source organism: Caprella mutica (assembly GCA_947561585.1). Classification (NCBI taxonomy): domain Eukaryota; kingdom Metazoa; phylum Arthropoda; class Malacostraca; order Amphipoda; family Caprellidae; genus Caprella; species Caprella mutica. The sequence continues at coordinate 9,998 of CANNZV010001762.1, read as the reverse complement.
TCTTCTGCCCCCACTACTCCATTGCTCCCGCAGGGCAGATCGGCCTTTATCTACACCGATCCTGAAACGAAGCAGCCGCAGTTGTTCGACTTCGTCAATATCACCGAGCGTAAGAGTGGCTACAAGGTGCGCTTGCACAAAGACAAGCCACTCAACGGCATGACCACGTTGAACGTGCTTTTCGAATCGAATGAAGGCACCACGATCAACGAAGCCTTTGCCTACGATCTCTACCGCTTGGCTGGCAATAAGACGGCCGAGGCCGGTTTCATGCGCGTGCTCATCGATGGCGCTGTGGCTGGTTATCATCTCTGGTTTGAACAGCCTAACGGGGCCTTCTTTCGCCGAAACGAAATCAATGACAAGGGCAACCTCTACAAACTCATCTGGATGGGGTCGCATCGCCCTAGCCAATACACGCCTGAAAATAAGATTCCCGAGCGCATGGATATCGTGGGCAGGCATGAGAAGAAGACGCATCCTCACGATGGCTACGATGACATCGTCGGTATCATTGAAGCATTAGAAAGTGCCGAAGGTGATGACGCCAAGATGTGGCAGTTGATCCAGGACAACTTTGAAGTCGATCAAGTGATCAACTATTTCGCCGTGAATGCGCTCCTGTCACATTGGGACGGCTTCTTCAACAACTACTTTCTCTATCATGATGTCAAAGGTAGCGGCAAGTGGTCAATGTATCCTTGGGATCAGGATTCCACCTGGAGCTTGCGCATGGGTGACGTCGACGAACTGAGCAAGATGCCGATCAACTATGGTGCCGAGGGCGCGAGGCACCCCGATGCACAACCCCGTGGAGGTGATGATAGAGATCGCGACCGTCGCGGTCGTGGTGGATTCCGTGGCTTCGGAGGTGGACGTGGAGGCCCTGGCTGGTGGCGCGACGGCGGTGACATCTCTCGCCCGTTGTTAGCCAATCCCGAATTCTTCAAACGCTTCAAAGTTCGATTGAAGACTTTGGCGGAAACCGTGTTCTCTGAGGAAACCTTCGGCCAGAAGATCGATGCGCTCACCGAGACGATCGAACCTGAAGTCCGTCTCCGCGCAGAGACCTTTGATCGTGATCCAGAAGACGCCGCACGTGGACTCCAGGACATTATGGCAAGTTTACGTGAGCATCTCGAACGACGGAGAGCATTTGTCCTACAGGAGCTGAATGGTTAAAAGGCTTCCAAGTGGCCTAACGAGCGTTATCTTGGTTTCAAGGCTTCGTACCGTGCGATTGCTTATCGGTAGAATGATGCAAACTCGAATCCTCAGTCGATACGCAGAAGAGATGATTCAACCCTCTAACGAAGACTCGGTTTTTCACGAATGCGGGTGTTGCGTAGGTGCCTTCGCCAACGGTTGCCGTTCCTATTAGCTCGAACTTCTTCTCCAACTTGAAAACCTGCATCGTGCCCGATAGATCAGTGATGTAGACACGATCGCCTGCCAAGATGGGCGAGCTGTTGAATCCTCTCTTGAACTCGTGCTCCCAATGTAGCTGGCCTGTCTTTGCGTTCAGACAGGAGACCAGACCAAAGGCGGTCGGGACGATGAGGTAGTCCTTGTTGGCCACAGGACTTGAAGTATCTGGAAGCGATTCGTCCCATCTCCAGAGGATCTTTGGTTCCTTATCGTGTTTGCTGATGTCGATGGCGACTGCCGGGGCTCCCTCGTTTGCCACAAACACGATGCCATCGGCATAGGCGGCCGAAGTGGCTACTTCGCCGTGAAGGCATTCCACGCGCCAGAGATGCTTTCCGGTTTTCGGATCGTAACTATCAACCGCCTTGCAGTTGGTGAGGATCACTTCCATGCGGCCCTTGTTGTCGACAAGAATAGGAGAAGACCAGGCGAGCGCATCTCGTTTCACCTGCCAAGCAGGCTTACCGGACTCCCATTCAAATGCTAGGAGCCTGGCGTTCTCCTTCTGGTCGTATTGAACGATCACGAGATTCTCGTGACAGATGAGTGAGGAGGCGTGCCCATAGGCGTTCACGGGGGCGCCAATCTCGCTGGCCCAGATTCGTTCTCCACTTAGGTTCACACAAACGAGTTCGCCAGTGGCAAACACAGCGGCGACGTGTTTGCCGTTAGTCACTGGTGTCGGTGCTGCGTAACCGGTTTCGTCTAGCACGAAAGGCAGATCATCTTCAGTGACGGTATCGACTCCGTGGTTCCAAAGAAACTTGCCTGTGTCCGTGTCAAAACAGAGCACTTGGCGAACGCTGTGATCAGAAGCGGTTAAGAATAGCTGCTTTCCTGAAACGACCGGTGAACTCATGCCGTGCCTCTCGATCGCGGTCTTCCACAGGATGTTCTTACCGTCTTTCGCATTCCAGGTGATAGGCGGGTAGGCGTCGACGGCGATTCCCAAGCCTCCCACTCCTCGAAAACCGGGCCAATCGTTCTCGGTCTGCGCTAGGCTGCTACTAGCAAACGCAATGGCTAACAAGCATGCGAAAGGAGCAGTGACTCTCGTTGGCATCGTCTGGCGAATTACTTGGCTACCTTGACGCACTTGAGGACACTTTGGTCTCTGATCAGGAGTTTTCCATCTGCTAGAGCAATGGGTGCCCAGTTCTGCGTGGAGCCTCCAACGCGTGCCGCGATGCCTTCCGCTTCCGTCCCCGCATCGGAGAGCAATTCGGCAGAGGCCAGGGGCTTGAACTCCTTTGTATTGGGTTCGATCAGGTAGAGCGAATTCCCGCCGTCGGTCGCCAGGATGAGCCCATCGACGAGAATCATGCTGCCTTTGTTGAAGTCCGGCGAGCGCTTCGTCTTCCACTTGATCTCACCCTTCATGTTCATGCACACCAAGCCATCACGCCGGTTGTTGGTTCCAAACTGTGCGTAGAAGTGGCCATCGTGCAGGATGGGTGGTTTCGTCTGATCACCGAACTCCTCGGTCGTGAAAAGCTCGGTGACCTTAAACTTGCCCTCGGCCTGCTTCTCTACCTTGATCATCGTGGCTCCGAGTTCGTAACCACCAACGATCAGAAGCCGGTTTTCACCGGCATCGACGGGATTGGCAACCGTGATGTGGCAATTCCATTTGTCGTACTGCCAGAGCACTTTCCCAGAGCGGGGTTCAATCCCAATAACATTCCCAAGATGGGGTTCTCCCGTCTGTTGGAATCTGTTAAAGGACGGGGTCACCATGGTCACGTGGTCTTCCCCATCGATTTTAACAATGGCAGGACTCACATAGCTTACCTGGCCAAGCGGAGGCGTCTTCCAGACAACCTTTCCCGTTAGTTTGTTGTAGGCGACCACACCGGCCTCGGGTGCCTGCGAGGCAACGATGAGCACGTCTTTGTAAACCAATGGATTCTGAGTGATTGCCCAGACGGGGAAGCTACCAGGCTCACGTGCCCCGCGCCGACGCCCGCCTTCGGCAGGAGGTTTGCCGCCGAAGTCTGTCCAAACATTTGCCTGCCAAGCAGGCTTCTGTGTGTTGGAATCAATGCAGTGGAGATCGCCGTTGTGACCACAGGTGAAGATGTGCTTACCATCGACGGTAGGTACTCCGCGGGAGCCTGGAAACATCGCGCTGCCTTTAGCGTCGTAGGCGAACTTCCAAAGCTCCTTGCCGTTGGTTAGATCGAAACAACGCAGGGTCTCACCCACTTCGTCATTTCGATCTAGCAGATAGACCTTTCCGTCTTTGACCACGGGTCCACCAAATCCCTTGCCGACCGACGCCTTCCATAGAAGTTCCGGGCCCCCGTCAGGCCAAGAGCGCAAGATTCCGCTTTCTGGTGAGGTGCTGTTTCTGTTGGGGCCAAGGAATTGGGGCCAGTCGGCAGCGACCGCTAGATGAGAGAAAGCGCTCATCAATGTGAACGCGGATAGGAGGGGCAATTTCATAAGTCGACCGAGTTTCATAATGGATGGACTGTGTCGGAACAAGATATCGATTGAATGGATCGAGACTGAACGGATAGAGCTGCTACTTCTCTTCCAAATAGAGCCGGAAGAACCCTGGCTGGCCGGTGGTAGTGCCACTCAGCATGTCGGGGGTGCGGGCTGGGTTGCGTGTGATGCCATCGTTTCCGGGTACATCCCAGCGCAGCCAGCTAAGGAGGTTAAGGAGGTCGATCGGATGCTGGATCGCACGGCAGACGAGGCGCGAATGGTAGGGCCGATGGACATAGAAAGAGAGAGCGAACTCCACATGGGCTTGTAGGTGTCTAGTCGGCTCAACGCGCCTTCATGCGCGGGATCACAGCTCCGCATTCTTTTTCAAATTCGCTCCAAGCAGCCTCGATCTGGGCACCAGATGAGCGGGAATGTGGTGATCTCCTGATCAGAATCGAGGCTCAAGATTTGTTGCGGACTGGCAACGCAATCTTCGCATGAGCACCGGACGCCACTCGGCGAATCCCGTTTACCAACTCTCTTAGACTATGAAATCACTTTCTCGCTCTGGCATGATCCTCGCCATTCTTTGGGCACCACTTGCTTCTGGCTTTGCAAACGATCTGCTTGCCAACAACACCCACGTTCCGGTGCCCAAGCTTTCGCAAGCGAAGCTTCCAGCACCTGACAAAACCACTGAAGCAATCGACTGGGATCTTCTTGAAGAACGGTTAGTTGCCCGTGGTTCCATGCTCTACACCACTTGGGATTCGCTGAAGACGCGGTCTGGGAGCTACACGGAAGTCGAACTAAAGGCTGCGAATGCTGGCGGCATCACCGTCACCCACCGTGGCGGCGTGAAGGAAATTGACTACGAGGATCTTTCAACTGAACTGCAACAGGCATTGATGTTTGATCCGAAGGAAGCGCGAGATTTCCGGGCTGGCAAACGCCAGCCCTATCTTCCCTCCGCGCGGAAGAAAGCCGTCCAAGACCGGATCTCGCTCGCACTGAGCAAGAAGCATGAGGAAGAAGTCGCTGCCGTAGAGCAGAAATACGAAGATCGTCGCCTAGCAAACCAGCGGATGGTGAAGGCAAGGAAGGCATGGGAAGAAGCCCGCGAGATGCTGTTGAACATGGAGAGGGCTTATTCCAAGAAGAAGGGCCAGCGTTCGTTGGATGCTCAGATTGCCAGGCAGAAGGTATTGATTGAGAAGTCCCGCGCGTTCTATCTCAAAGCGCGAGCCGCCTACGAAGCCATGCCGAATCCATTGGCTCACTGAGCCAACAATGTTGCTGGAGATCGAACTATCGTCGCTCACGCAAGTATTGTAAATCAGGCAGGTGACTGTGTGCACTGCGACGAAATCCTTTAGGATTAGATGCATGTTTCTAAGCACCTCGACTCAGCTAACACTGCGCCGTTCATGCACGCGGCAAGTCTTTTGAATTGATAGTCGTTCGAAACTTATGACTACTTCTGACGCCGCCATCTCCCAACCAGGAGCTCTTTCTCGAGAGCCGCCTCCATCTCTGCTGACGGCGCTTGTTCTTGTCGAAACGGGATCATCTTGTCCAAGAGGCCTGCTCAGCTTTGATTGTGCCACCTGCCTTGATGCCGAAGAGGTCCTCATCAGAACACGAACTCGGCTCTACGATGCCATCATCCTTCGACTACCGTCAGAACCAAAGCCAACCCTCTTGCTCGTTCGGCAACTCCGTGTCGAGGGTGTGACTTGTGCCATCGTACTGCTGGGAGGCGCTGACGATCCGAATCTTCGAATAGCCGGAATCGAAGCAGGAGCTGATGACTGTCTTTCAGAGCCCTACGAATCACGTGAGCTTGCCGTGCGGCTACTTGCGCTGACACGCCGCTTGAATTCCAAGCAACTGAGACGGTTGCTGGTGGCTGATATCACGCTGGACCTTGAGCGCCGCCTAGCGTTCCAGAAAGATCAACAACTGCCCCTGACCACCCGAGAACTTGATCTTCTTGAGTGCTTTATGCGCTCACCCGGCAGAATCCTAACGCGTCTACAGCTCAGTCAGCAGGTCTGGCGACGGCCTTTCGATCCAACGTCTAACCCGATCGATGTGACGGTCGGTAGGTTACGAAAGAAGATCGACGGAACAGAGGCCTCTCCAATCTTCGAAACCGTTCGCGGGGTCGGCTATCGGATGCGTCGAGCCCGCCAAAGTCCGGCCACGGTCTCTATCTGACCTATTCAAACTAACAAACCAGCGAGTTGCCGGTTGCAATTCGAAGGCTCCTCGACCCGTGGGGAAGGCCTTCGCTATATATGGCTTACATATATAACAAGCTGTTATGTTGCGCGGGCTGCACGTGGTTGGTCTGCTATTCCAGAAACAGAGAAATACCTTTTCTGAAGCAATTGTTGCGGACTTCAACAAAGGGTGACGCATGCGCGTGATACTCCTTCCGACTCAATCCTACCTCTATGCGCACTCTCCGATCATCAGCCATTCTAGCCACGTTCTCTTGGCTCATCAGTTCACTCTCCGCAGACGTGCTCATCTCGGAGGTCATGACAGATAATGTGGACACTCTTCTCGCAGCCGATGGGTCTTCACCCGATTGGTTAGAATTGCACAACGAGGGTGCCGAAAGTGTAAGTTTGGCAGGCTACTTCCTTTCCGACAATGCCGAGGATCTGAACAAATGGGAGTTGCCTGCAGTGGATCTAGCGGCAGGCGCTTACTTGATCGTCTTCGCATCGGGCGATGACCTTCGTGATCCCACTGGCGAATTGCATACGAATTTCAAGATCAAGAACGGTGGCGAGTATCTAGCCTTGGTTGAACCTGACAAAACTACCATCGCAGACGCCTACGAGCCGGAGATTCCGCAGCTTGATCCTGGCCAGAGCTATGGCGTACAGAATGTCGGTGGAGATTGGGTCACGCACTTCTTTGCCACGCCTTCGCCTGGCGCGGTGAACTTCGGGGGAACGGTAGGCGAAGAAGTAGTGTTCTCAATCAGTGGCAAGGCTTTCAATGGTTCCCTGCAGGTCGAACTCTCCAGCCGGTCAGGCACGCCGATTCGCTATAGCACGGATGGGAATGCACCCTCAGGGGCCAATTCTAGAACGTATAGCGCGCCGATTAACCTAACCGAAACCACCGTTCTTACCGCTCAAGTGACGGGTGGTCCCATTCGTCAAGAAGTCTATTTCAGTATCGCTGCCGATCTCGCGAACTTTGATAGCGATCTTCCCATCGTCATTGTCGATTCGCCACGAACTCCCAGTAGGAGTAGTTTCTCTGAGATGCTCATTGGTGTGATCGAACCTGCCGAAGAAGGCGCCCGCACTAGTATTTCAGAAACGTTCTCGATCACCAGTCGCGGGCACATGCGTATTCGTGGGTCATCCACAAGTCGATTTCCAAAGCCCTCCTATCGTATCGAGTTTCAAGATGAGAATGGCGAGGACCGGGTGGTTAAGCCGTTAGGCATGCCTGCGGAAGCGGACTGGGTTCTCAGTGGTCGCTATGAAGAAGATCGCGCCTTGGTGCGCAATGAGTTTATCTACGAACTGAGTAATCAGATTGGTCGCTACGCACCACGCACGCGGTTCTGTGAGGTCTATCTGAACACGAGTAGCAGTGGTCCCATCGACGCAGGGGATTACATCGGCCTGTTCAGTTTCATGGAAAGTCTGAAGCGCGACGCGGATCGCATTGATATTGACAAGCTTACGCCTACGGACAATGCGTCACCGGAAGTCTCTGGTGGCTACATCCTCAAAGTGGATCGTGGCGGAGACAGCGACACCCAGATCACTGGGGGCAGCCAACGAGTGCAGATTTCAGAGCCGGTGGCTGACAATCTTACCACAGCGCAACGCAACTACATTCAAGGGTATCTGAATGACATGGGAACTTCATTCGGATCCACCGACCCTAACACAGGTTACCCTTCCTTCATCGATGTGGATTCGTTCGTCGATGTGCATATGTTAAACATGCTCATGCTCAACGTCGATGCCCTGCGCTTGAGTTCCTACTTTCACAAGCCGCGAGGAGGCAAGTTGACCGCTGGGCCCATTTGGGACTTCAATATTTCATCGGGGTCGCGTGACCGGTTTGGACGCCCTCCACGTCCGAGTGAGCCAGAAGTCTGGCGCGGCATCAGTGGTGACCGTGGTACAGATTTCTTCGGCAATGCCACACAGCGCTGGTGGGGAGATCTCTTTGCGGATCGTGATTTCCAACAAGCCTACTGTGATCGCTGGAATGAGCTGCGCGAGGGCGCGTTCAGCACGGAGAATGTCAATGCCCTCATCGACAGCATGGCTGACGAAGTGCGTGAGGCGCAGGCGCGCAATGAAGAGCGTTGGGATGAAGTGCCACCTGAGTACGGTGGTTGGCAGGGCGAGATCGATCATTTGAAAGACTGGCTCGCGACCCGGTCCGCATGGATCGACAACGAACTGGTGGGGCGCCCAACGGCTTCTCCCGCGTCAGGTGCGTTGGAAGCGGGAGCCATGATCACTCTAACAGGGCGCCGCTCAGGCACGCTCTACTACACGACCGATGGCACCGATCCTCGCATGCCTGGTGGTGGTGTCAGTGGTGCGGCAACGGCCTACACCGCGCCATTTGCCCTGGCATCTTCCGCCATTCTCACCATCCGTGAACACCTGCCGAACTACCAACCCCTCGCAGATGGGCCAGATCAGGAGTGGAGTGCGCCTGCCACTGTGGCCTACGTGGCAGGCCAAGTGCCCGCAAGCAAGGCTAATCTCGCGATCTCCGAGATCATGTACCATCCTAGCAATCCAACCGAGGAAGAGATTGCAGCAGGATTCCTTGCCGATGATGACTTCGAATACATCGAGCTGCTCAATCGCGGTTCCCAGCCCATCGATCTGTTCGGTGCTGCCTTCGACAATGGCATTCAGTTTCCCTTTGCCAATACACTCTTGTTAGAGCCGCAAGCGCGCGTCGTCTTAGTCTCCGATCGCGAGGCCTTCACCGCTCGCTATGGAGACGCAGCGACGATCGCAGGTGTCTATACCGGTAGGCTCGCGAATTCCGGCGATCGCGTCACGCTCCGCGCTGCTGATGGCACTGAGATCCAGTCCTTCCGCTACAATGACAAAGCTCCGTGGCCAACTGAGGCTGATGGTGATGGGAACTCACTCGTTCTCTCAAACCTTGAAGTGGATGCCGATACGAACGATGCCGTCAGTTGGACCGCTTCAACAACAATCGGTGGCACCCCCGGTGCTGCTCCAGGCGAGGATCCTGGACCAATGGAGCCAGAGCTGGCTGACGTCACCATGCCAGGCGACCTTGTGATCCGCATCGACGGGGTCAATGATAGTGACACTGACGCCGGTCTCCCTCCTGCAGGTGAAGTGGCGTTGCACGTGATTGATGACGTCGGGCAGAAGTATCTCAACTTTCTCGATCTCGGATCCGGCTTCATTGTGGTTCCGGGCATGGGCCCCACGGTCTTAGAGGGCGTGCGTTTCTACACCGCCAATGACGTACCTGCTCGTGATCCTGCTAGCTATCAATTGTTCGGCTCTGTCAGCGGTCCCGACGGTGTCTTCACGCTCATCGCAGAAGGCGAACTAGCACTTCCTGATGAGAGGAATGAAGACGTGGCCGAGCAGATGACCCTGGAAAGCTTGCAACAGACCGTCTTCTTCGAGAATACCAAGATCTTCACGGCTTATCAGATTGTCTTTCCTACCCTGAAAGATGCCGGTGCTGCCAATAGTATGCAGATTGCTGAGGTGGAATTTCTTGGAAAAGCAGTAGCCCTAGCGGACATCACCTCGCCCGGAGATGCTCTAGTGAGAGTCGACGGTGCCAACGATGGTGATGCCGATGCTGGTTTACCACCGGCTGGCGAAGTCGTGTCTCATGCTATCGATGATCTCGCTCAGAAGTACCTCAATTTCCTCGATCTCGGTTCCGGATTTATTGTCAGTCCTCAATCGCCCTCGGTAGTCACTGGGCTGAGGCTCTTCACCGCAAATGATGTCCCTGCTCGTGATCCTGGCAGCTACTTGCTCGAAGGGTCCAGCACGGGACCTGACGGCGAGTTCACACCCATTTCGGAAGGGGCGCTCTCATTGCCAGACGAGCGCAATGAGAGCGAT